>JAXIVJ010001199.1:10000-148588 GCA_036785665.1 Chirona hameri
TATGGTCACTAGCGGATGCAGGAGGGGGAGGGGGACATTGTGGCCATGGCCCCCCTCCGAACCGCCTGAAATCGGCACAAAATTGACACATTTTTTACATAGAAGACAATCTAAGCAACTTTTACAAAGGAAAGTTTTTTAATCAGCTATCAATCCATAAGCAAGCAAAATCCGATGAGTTTTCAGAGTTGTGTGATACTTTTGGGGAAATTCCCCCTCCCCCCCCCCCCCCTCCAAACCACCCCCCCCCCCCCCCCAAACCACCGTTCTGGGTCCGCCAATGACTATGGTGGTAGTAGTAGTACCATAAGTTAGTACCATGAGGTTTACCGGAATGGGCCGGTAATCGCATATCGAAACGTGGCAGCTAACGCCCATCCTCGTGAGCGATTTTCTTGGCCTTAGCAACAAGTGTCGTAGCTTTAAGCCCAGGCTACACTATGCGTGATTTCCTGAAAATCACGTGCGTGTTATCCGTGTTGTCGGGATTTGCGTGACAGAGCAAGTTAAGCTGATAGTAAATGCATTGGGTGAGCTACACTGGCACATCACGCAGATCCCGGATGAAACGTCAAGGAAATTCCGCAGACACGTCACGGACGGAAAGATGAAAAGTTCAAAATTCTGAACTTGTTGTAGTGTTTTCCGAGATTGCGTGTTGCAGGGTTTGTATCATTTTGCTTGATTTCGCGTATGTTTAGGTCTATACTAGACCTAAACATGAATAATTTGTGCTGAGTATCGTGGCGGAAGATGAATGAAGAAGCGTTTGAGCAAATTGCATGCAGTGGTTTATCGATTAAAAAAATGCAGTGGTTTATCCATTTTCCTTGCGTGATTTGCTTGACCGGCAGATCCCGGACGTCAAGGAAGTTCTGCAAACACGGAGAACACGCGCGTGATTTCCTTGACAATCACGCCTAGTTTAGCCTGGGCTTTACCATTAGCTTTCCCACGGTCTCGATGTAACACTCCCCATTCCGCCGGTCTGTACCAGCCACCCTCCTCTCCGCCCGACAGCTGCCGGCCGATGCGAGGCGACGTCGGACCCAGTGTGGTGTCAGATGTCCATTCGCATAAACATATTCCACTGTAGCCGGCTTGCGTGCCAGAGTGACTACGTCATCACCCCGCTAGTCCCTCCATCTAGCGGGTTTCACTGAAACTAGTAGTTCCAATATGACCACGCCAGACAGTTTTGGATGGCGCAAGCGTGACTGCCACGGCTTTGTATGTGGCTGTATGCTACGGTTTTGGATGCGGCGAGTACCATTTTGGATGCGGCGAGTTTGGCTCATGAAGATGTCCCCTACCCGGGCGAATTTTGGATGTCGCAAGCGTTGTTAGCTGCGGTTTTGGATGGTACAAGCATTGAATGCTACAACTTTGAACGCTTTGATAGTTCCCGGCGAAAGCACGAAATTGTTGTATCAGCGAGTGCGACCCTGAGTTGAGCGCAACGATTTTCAGGTATCACCTATGTTCTTTCTGACCTGATAAATCATTGGTCATCAAACTGATTGTTTTACACAGACCAGGTGTTTCATATATTTGTTTCATTAAAATGCTTGCTTGATTGTCTTCTATAGAAATATAATGGAAAGAAGGTAAATATTTTAGAAGGAAAACATTAGAAGTAAGAATTGGAGTTATTCATGTATTTTCCTGAAATTAATTTATTAACCAGCTAGATAAAACTGGACCATGATGGCGCTATACTCTAACCATACCAATCAGTATATGTGGGCACTGAACTTTAGAGTAGAGTTAATGCTGTCACTGTCGCCTTTCGGCTTTCGCCTTTCGCCTTTTGCCTTTCGCCTTTCGCCTTTCGCCTTTCGGCATGTCGCCTGTCGCCTGTCGCCTGTCCTGAATATAGTATCAACCTTTATTTGTATTTTTTATTTGCAGAAGATGCTCTGGAAACCGTCACTCTTGTTGAGGATGGGAGCGACATCTTCATCGAGGTGACCAGACGCCAAACTACCTACATCAGCGCCACATTGTGCCGCATCTGTGCGATTTGTCAATAAAGTTGAAATTAATAAAGCCGTTTTCCTGTTGTCGATGCATTATGGTCGCCATGCGATGGGCTGTTCGGCAGATTGAGATATGGTGGCAAGATTTGAGTTGTGTGTGATCAGATCAGACAGCTAGACTCCGTATCATTGGAAGGTGTGTCTCGGTCGGGCAGAAACTCCACCAATTCCAACACTGAAGACACGAGAGGTTTTCACCATAACTGCATTTATTGACACACCCAAAAATCATCCACCATTACATGGAAGACCCAGACTCACAAGAATATATAACCTCAACAGTCAACACCAACAACATTTGCTACATACATAGATACTAAAAAATGGGTTCCAGCATTTGCGTCAATCTTCTCAATAGCTCCACTGTTGTCAAATTACAAGCGAACTCTTCCCTCTCTTTCTTGAAATTTAAACGCACAATCGAACACACGGTAGCTCTGACTATGTGTGTACGATGCCAGTATTTCAGCGATAGGTTTATCTACCACTTAAAACTTCAACAATCGGCCAGAAACTCACTTAGTTCTGCCACTACACTTCACATTTCACAACTGTTGTTTGCGTTACAAGCAGCCTGCGTATATATGCCTCAAATCCGTCATTATTGTGTGCAATAGCTTCGATATCCAAGTTACCATATGCATGAAGTCATAAATGTCATGAAGTTTTGTATGGCCATGAAGGAGAAAAGAGAAACATGCCCATTTTTCGACGGATTTCCATCTATCGTCCAAGCAAATGTCATATTCGTTTTTTCAGATAAAAATACTCCATAAGTTAAATTTCGAGACAACTTTCAAGGTGACCTTTTCCCTTTAAAGAAGGCAGGCATGCAATGCAATGGGTCTTGCAAGTTCAGGGTACCTTAGGACCCGGGCCAGAGGCCGCGCCAGGTAAGCCTTTAACAATGAACATCAATTTAATTTTAGCATTAGGTTCACGGCGTTACTTGATAAGAATGACATCAAAAGCCGCGTAAATACCCATAGGTCCATATTAAACCAAATTTAGAGATCGACACCCATATTCAACTCAATTTAATAGTGACTTCGTCTCTCAATTTCCGAAGCGTATAGTTGCACAGGTATGATACTGAACACCAAGTATGTTATCGAAGTGCGCTAAATAACGACACAATGCCGTCTTGTAATTGTACAGCAATTTCTGCGAAAATGCTTCCAAAAAGGGATACGATCATACGTTTCCCGACGATGAACATGGCACCATCCTTGTCTGCTCGCGCTTTTAAAGAATGTGTGGAAAATGGAAATGATTACAGGTGAGTGCACAGAGAAAGAGCGAGAGCCAAGCCACAGCCGCCAACTCTTTGAAGACTATTGATGCAAAATAGATGGCAGCACCACGCATCGACACATGCCGTAGATGGCAGCTCTGTTAAAGGAAATAGTTCACCTTCAACATGGGGGTTTTAACTGAAATAGCAGTTTTGTAGGCCGTATTGAGAAATCCCTATCTGCAAGTTGTATTGGCTGAAAAGACTCCAAAAGACTCCAAGACTCCAAGCCATATTTGACTTTTTGGCGAAGGAATGCGGCGCATATATGATATACCGTACCTCCTGAGCGAGCCAGCTCTGCATGGAGCATGCGCAGACCAATAACGCACACCATACAATTAATTATTTACGACCTTCTGTCCTGAATTGGCGCGATTTAGGACTATTTTTGAAAAGAGAAGAAAAAAATTGTATAAAAAATATAATAAAATCGCGTTTTGAGAAGTTTTCCGAAGGTGAACTATTTAATTTAAGCCCATCTTTGCAACAATACTCAATTGAAGCCGTTGATGAAATGTGAGCCCATTGTATAAATCAAATGTTGGTCATAATACAATTATTGGATGTAAAATAAATTCATCGAATATAAAAATGAAATATTCATCAAATGTATATTCCACAAAGATAGACAGACCAACCAAGCCTTTCTGGCGCAATTTCGTTACGGAAATGCACTACGTCTCTGTTGCAGTAAATTGAAGCGGCGTAGTTTCTAAGCGAATGAATCGTACTCTACAATTGTATTGGTATGGCTATTTCTGCAGCTTTTTATTTCGTTCTAGCCATGCAATTATATAGTCTAGTGTTAAAATGAAACATACGTTATCGATATTTTTAGTCCTAATACGGCCCGGGTCACACCATATGCCTTGAATCTTCCAGACCCACGACCTTCAATGCCTGTTGCCTGTTTTTGTGGAGGGAAGAGTGTCATTCATTGCAATCGTTGATGTGAGCTATTGGCAAGCTGCAGTATAGACATGGAGGCGTGAACGACACAGACTAACGGTAAATGTAGCTATGCCCGATGAAATATAATATTGTATTTTAGAACCTGCAGGTATATACGATTTGCCGCATGTGCTACCAATATCCGCTTTAACGGGTCTCACGAATCGGTGACAGAGACATGCGTGATTTGGGCGATTCATTCAATCTTCGCAGTGTCCTGCGTTTACCGGTAGCTACCGTAGGGTTTTCTTGATAAGAGACACTGCAATGATGTTTGCTGTAGATCCGACGGGCCAATGAATTCATGCTCGGGCACTAGAAGATCTTCAGTCGCTTACCTAAATAACTGGTAGTATGGCTTTTCTATATATAAATGATGTGTGCATGAACAATAAAATGCAGTTATCGGATGCTTATAATGGTGTTCAAGAATGAAGTAGTAACACAGCAACTGAACTATTTTCGACGTTTTCATTGGCAGAGATCGTCTTAATCGCGACAGTTTCCTGCTCTCAGCATTACTGGTGATAACATTTACATAAAATTATATTCCGTTGATGTATTTTATTTACACAGCATTCACTCAACATTTTATCAAACGAGGCAAAGGCATTGCACAATATCTAATCGGATTTGTAATTGGATTTCGAACAAAACATTTCATTATCGTTCAATTTATTACATTTTCCCACATAGGTATTTAGGGAACATATTAGTTAACACTTTTCACTAAAACCCCAGGCCCTGAAACATGTGAACGTGTCTCTTGCCTTGCAATATTATAATTGGCCATATCCTAAGTGCACCGCATTCCTCTGTCATCCCAACATACTCAACATCAGCGCCCGTGACGGAGACTGAGATTCATCCCGCCCTAATCCTTGACCTCTGACCTCTGACCTTCACCGGGGGCGGGGCCGGGGAGGGGGGGGGGCGCGTTTCCGCGTGCGCCGACCTCGTCTGACGGGCGGTGGCTTCACAATCCCACCTCCGCACTTCCGCTCCATCCTGGGAGCGCTGTTGTGGGCCGCCCTCTGATGACCGCAGCCGATAGTGCAGGGCAGGCGGGTCCGGCTCGGCGCAGACCGGTTCGGTCCGTCTGACGGAGCCGTCACCACACAACGCCGCTCCACAGGGCGGACAAATCGACAGGAACTTGCCACGCGATAACGGAGACTTTTGAAATTATTCTATGAGAAACAGCACTTAGAAAGTAGTTGCTTGTTGAGAGCCTCTGTAGACTGTGCAGAGCGCAGGTCAGAGGAATTATACAAGCAAATATATTTTATGGGTTGCTTTATTTTGCATAAATTCAAACGTTGCCCTGGCCACGTCGCGAGTTTTCGTCGATTGCTCCCGCTGGGCTGCTCCGCCGATTCAGGCCCGGCCCGACGGCCACTGTATCGATACCGGCCAGTGACCCGGTCACCCACTGTATCGGTCCCGGCCAGTGACCCGGTCACCCACTGTATCTGTCCCGGCCAGTGACCCGGTCACCCACTGTATCGGTCCCGGCCAGTGACCCGGTCACCCACTGTATCGGTCCCGGCCAGTGACTCGGTCACCCACTGTATCGGTCCCGGCCAGTGACCCGGTCACCCACTGTATCGGTCCCGGCCAGTGACCCGGGCATCCACTGTATCGGTCCCGGCCAGTGACCCGGTCACCCACTGTATCGGTCCCGGCCAGTGACCCGGGCATCCACTGTATCGGTCCCGGCCAGTGACCCGGTCACCCACTGTATCGGTCCCGGCCAGTGACCCGGTCACCCACTGTGCCGGTCCCGGCCAGTGACCCGGTCACCCACTGTATTGGTCCCGGCCAGGGACCCGATCACCCACTGTATCGGTCCCGGCTAGTGACCCGGTCACCCACTGTATCGGTCCCGGCCAGTGACCCGGTCACCCACTGCATCGGTCCCGGCCAGTGACCCGGTCACCCACTGTATCGGTCCCGGCCAGTGACCCGGTCACCCACTGTATCGGTCCCGGCCAGTGACTCGGTCACCCACTGTATCGGTCCCGGCCAGTGACCCGGTCACCCACTGTATCGGTCCCGGCCAGTGACACGGGCATCCACTGCATCGGTCCCGGCCAGTGACCCGGTCACCCACGGTATCGGTACCGGCCAGTGACTCGGTCACCCACTGTATCGGTCCCGGCCAGTGACCCGGTCACCCACTGTATCGGCCCCGGCCAGTGACCCGGTCACCCACTGTATCGGTCCCGTCCAGTGACCCGGTCACCCACTGCATCGGTCCCGGCCAGTGACCCGGTCACCAGCAGCAGCAGCAGCAGCACACACATGCATGTCGTGACGCGGGTGCCGACAGATCGTGGGCACGATATGCCACGAACGCCGCTTCCGGCGACATTCACAGCTGATGCCATGTACAGCTTGGAAACGAGGTGAACTCACAATCACAGACAAGCACGCAATGAATTCGCTGTTTTGGATGAGCTGCCTGCCTGTACCGGGCGTGCCCAGCAGGTCAATGGGCAGTATGCCAACTAGGTCAAAGTTGAAGGACCTCGAAACGGTTCAACTCGCCTAACCTGTGCAGCGTGCACTGTGTGCAGCCAAACTGTTCCCTCAAACACTAAACCGTTAAGGTGCACACGTATATATCGCGCCTCCCCATCTTACCATTCGGTGGCCCACCCTGCTTAGTGTGCAATGCGCATGGCCGCAATTATTTATGTACATACCTAATTTAGTGGGACTGTATAAGAGCACTCGAGTACAACCAGCTGGAGCAAGTGTATATCCGGCAATACTCTGTAATGTTCATACGTACAGTCCATGACGGTCGTCATTAGCACCGAAGCTGAAACATTCAGTCTGCCAGTTAATTAAACGCTACACGACGTGGCACCCAGGGGAGGACACGTGAGGACAGGGACGGGGAGGGGTGCAGGGCGGCACGTGCCGGTCTGCATGGGTGCCGAGACGGAGTCTGGAATCTGTCACGTCAGTTGGAGCCGGCTAGACGCGCGACCCCCGCCGCCAGCCGCCGCCGCCGCCGTCCGTCGTCCAGTCGTGCCCCCGCGTGGCGCTGTAGATGGGGCTCACAGGCGGAGTCGCGGTCAGAGTGAGGGTTGCGGGCTGTGAGCTGAGCTGCGTGGGCTGTGAGCTGAGCTGTGTGGGCTGCGGGCTGGCCTGTGTGGGTCGCGTGCCGAGGCCAGCTGGGAGAGATGGGCCCGCCCTGACAGTTCCGGGCAGGCAGCGGCAGAAGCTAGAGGAGTGGCACGGCAGTGGCCGGAGTCCAGTCAGGTAAGATAGCAGTGTTCGTCACGGGCCCACCAACCCCCAGCCCGGCCCGGCCTGGCCCGGCCCGGGACCATCAACACCAAGCCCAGCTGCCCGGACCAGGCTCAGTTCAATTCATAATATTGAGGCCCAGGCCCGGTCCGGCACGTTCAGATTAAGCATATCATTATTTTCACAAAATTTGCAATTATTATCCTAGCATATTTGCTTGTATACTATAAATGTGAAACAATGAACCAACTATGCTAACCAAAAAAGCCACAGCCACAGCAACAATGTGTTGCTGTGGAAGTGAACTGCTGGGTAAAATATTTTTAAGCTCTGACCTGAGCTTGCGCGCATTACTTCAACATTCTCAGCCCAGGCCTGTACAGAGCCCGGTCATTTACGTAAAGGGAAATATTCACCTTTTGATTTTGTTAGCAACAATTTATTGTGCTACCGTTATGCTATTAAAATGATGTGATCTAAATTTAAGAATTAAATACAATTATTCCCTAATTCAAAGTTGGAAGGTTGGGAACATTAATGATCGGTATTTTCCCTCCACTATTGGAAAGCGCAACATCTGGCGTTTTTGCATCAATATGTTCAACGTTGTTGAATGGGCACTTATAAACAAATCGCCGACACTAAATAGGTCGCCGTCGGATGCCAAGCTAAACTGCCGATTTCATTGCACTTTTTTCAAATGATTGTTGATTGTTCATAAACGTTTGGCACATATTCGCAAAAGATAGAGTGCAGGAAACATATTGCTTACCTTCATGATTAATAACAATGTGGATCGTAAGTGTGGATCGCTTATCGGTAGAAAACTGCCAATATCTTTCGGTAGGAATGTTTATATGCAAAATGTGATGAATTTACATCATATTTTGGCCTCGTCTATCGATTCCAGGTGCTAACTCCATTTTTGTGGAAAAAGGTGAATATTTCACTTTAAAGTTGAGGCCCGGCCCAGGCCCGGCCCATGGCCCATAGGGCCAGCCCGGCCCGTGGCGAACTCTGTAAGATATGTAGTTACTCAGCTGTAACTTGTAAACACGGCTACTAGACAAATTGACTATTGTTTGTAGTACTGGTTCAACCCGACCTGCAGCAAGGCAGATGACTCAATATGTGGTGATTGTGGTGTGTCTGTGGTGTTGAAGTGATCTGTGATGTTGAAGGCAGATGACTCAATATGTGGTGATTGTGGTGTGTCTGTGGTGTTGAAGTGATCTGTGATGTTGAAGGCAGATGACTCAATCTGTGGTGATTGTGGTGTGTCTGTGGTGTTGAAGTGATCTGTGATGTTGAAGGCAGATGACTCAATCTGTGGTGATTGTGGTGTGTCTGTGGTGTTGAAGTGATCTGTGATGTTGAAGGCAGATGACTCAATCTGTGGTGATTGTGGTGTGTCTGTGGTGTTGAAGTGATCTGTGATGTTGAAGGCAGATGATTCAATCTGTGGTGATTGTGGTGTGTCTGTGGTGTTGAAGTGATCTGTGATGTTGAAGGCAGATGACTCAATCTGTGGTGATTGTGGTGTGTCTGTGGTGTTGAAGTGATCTGTGATGTTGAAGGCAGATGACTCAATATGTGGTGATTGTGGTGTGTCTGTGGTGTTGAAGTGATCTGTGATGTTGAAGGCAGATGACTCAATATGTGGTGATTGTGGTGTGTCTGTGGTGTTGAAGTGATCTGTGATGTTGAAGGCAGATGACTCAATATGTGGTGATTGTGGTGTGTCTGTGGTGTTGAAGTGATCTGTGATGTTGAAGGCAGATGACTCAATCTGTGGTGATTGTGGTGTGTCTGTGGTGTTGAAGTGATCTGTGATGTTGAAGGCAGATGACTCAATCTGTGGTGATTGTGGTGTGTCTGTGGTGTTGAAGTGATCTGTGATGTTGAAGGCAGATGACTCAATATGTGGTGATTGTGGTGTGTCTGTGGTGTTGAAGTGATCTGTGATGTTGAAGGCAGATGACTCAATCTGTGGTGATTGTGGTGTGTCTGTGGTGTTGAAGTGATCTGTGATGTTGAAGGCAGATGACTCAATATGTGGTGATTGTGGTGTGTCTGTGGTGTTGAAGTGATCTGTGATGTTGAAGGCAGATGACTCAATATGTGGTGATTGTGGTGTGTCTGTGGTGTTGAAGTGATCTGTGATGTTGAAGGCAGATGACTCAATATGTGGTGATTGTGGTGTGTCTGTGGTGTTGAAGTGATCTGTGATGTTGAAGGCAGATGACTCAATATGTGGTGATTGTGGTGTGTCTGTGGTGTTGAAGTGATCTGTGATGTTGAAGGCAGATGACTCAATCTGTGGTGATTGTGGTGTGTCTGTGGTGTTGAAGTGATCTGTGATGTTGAAGGCAGATGACTCAATATGTGGTGATTGTGGTGTGTCTGTGGTGTTGAAGTGATCTGTGATGTTGAAGGCAGATGACTCAATATGTGGTGATTGTGGTGTGTCTGTGGTGTTGAAGTGATCTGTGATGTTGAAGGCAGATGACTCAATATGTGGTGATTGTGGTGTGTCTGTGGTGTTGAAGTGATCTGTGATGTTGAAGGCAGATGACTCAATATGTGGTGATTGTGGTGTGTCTGTGGTGTTGAAGTGATCTGTGATGTTGAAGGCAGATGACTCAGTATGTGGTGATTGTGGTGTGTCTGTGGTGTTGAAGTGATCTGTGATGTTGAAGGCAGATGACTCAATATGTGGTGATTGTGGTGTGTCTGTGGTGATTGTGGTGTGTCTGTGGTGATTGTGGTGTGTCTGTGGTGTTGAAGTGATCTGTCATGTTGAAGGCACCCAAAAATCTTTCAGACCTCAATAAGCGAATAACACGTAAATGTACAAAAATAAGTGCAAATGCAACTAAAATTAAGTGGAGCTTCGTGTCTGATCAGGCCGACAAAAGCTTCACATTTCCATTTATCTACCTGGTTAGCAGACATGTGCCTGGATCCCGGGATCCAGCTGAGATCCGGATATCTGTGTCCATGGTCCCAGGATCCACATGGGACACCAGATCCAGATACACAATAAGCCGAGGGGTCCACAAAGATCCCAGATCCTGATATATTTTATGCCGTGGGATCTACAATTTACGCCGAGAGATCCAGCAGGATCCCAGATCTTCATGCATTTTATGCCGAGGGAATAGGGATCCAATAGGATCCCAGACGCAACTTCTGGATCCAGGCACAAGTCTGGACTACATACCAAGATTCCTTTACTAATAAGGTTTACCCACGAGGGAGAAACGACTCCCGGGGTGACGTCAGAGCATTTGGCATAAATATTGTGCAATATGGTAGGCCCAGACATGTGCCTGAATCCCGGGATCCAGCTGCGATCCGGATATCAGTGTCCTGTGTCCTGGCCCCGGGATCCACATGCGACACCAGATCAAGGTACACAATATGCCGAGGGATTCACAAAGATTCCAGATCCTGATATATTTTATGCCGTGGGATCTACAATTTACGCCGAGGGATCCAGGAAGATCCCAGATCTGCATGTATTTTATATCGAGGGATACACTGGGATCCCAGATCCAACTTCGGGATCCAGGCAAGTCTGCCCAGCACTATCCAGTATTATTTTATAGCACAAGTCTGCTGGTTAGCATACCACTTTATACGCAATGTATGTACATCTACGTGGACTTGACCAGGCACGTAGCCAAGCCCCCCCCCCCCCTCCCTGGAGGCCATGAGGACCCTTTTCGGCGCGCGCAGCGCGCCGAAAAGGACCGACGAGACCGCGCGAAGCGCGGTATCCCGGGCTCTTTACCACGCGAAGCGTGGTCTTTAGAGAGTTTAGAGCACTTCAGAGGCCCTTTAGTGTCACCGGGGCCCTCTCTGAAAGACCAGAGGGCCCATAGGACGTTCAAAAGAGCCCTGTCAGAGGGGTCCCTGGCCAGACCGAAAGGGCCCCTGAGTGGGTCAGAGGGCCCCTGAACACGTCGAATGGGCCCCTAGCCAGCACAGAGGTGCCCCTGGGCAGGTCGAGAGGTATCTGAGCATGTCGGCAGGGCGACAAAGCGGCCAGCGCGGTCCCTTTCCAGGTCATAAGGGCCTCTGAGCAGGTTGGATGGCCCCTGGACAGACCAGAGGGCCCCTGGGAAGTTAAAAGGGGCCCTGTGCAGGTCAGAGGGGCCCCTGACCAGACCGAAAGGGCCCCTGGGCGGGTAAGAAGGGCCCCTGAACATGCCGAATTGGCCCCTAGCCAGCACGGAGGGGCCCCAGGGCAGGTCGGAGGGCCCCTTGAGCATGTCGGCAGGGCAACAAAGCAGCCAGCGCAGTCCGACCAGAAGAGTCGCTGGGCAGATCGGAGGGGCTCCTGGGCAAGTCAGAGGGGCCCCTGGCTAGACCGAAAAGGTCCCTGGGCCGGTCGGAAGGTCCCTTGAACATGTCGGATGAGTTCCTAGCCAGACTGGAGGGACCCCTGGGCAGGTCGGAGGGGCCCCTGAGCATGTCGGCAGGGCGGCAAAGCAGCCAGTGCAGTCCCCGACCAGGTTGGAAGGACCTCTGAACAGGCCGAATGGGCCCATTGACACACAAGAGGGGCTTCTTGGAAGGTCGGAGGAGTCCCCGGTCAGACCGGAAGGGTCAAAAGCACGTAGACATCCCAGATGAAGATTAAATACAAAGAGGACTTACTCCACAATACAAATATTAAAAGCGGAGCTTTCGGGTATATTGTAACACTTCATCAGGGTGTTACAATATACCCGAAAGTTCGTGTCGCTTTGCGTGCCGCTGGTTCCAAAGTTTATATGGCAGTTTGCCAACTCTAGCTCCTAAGAGTTGGTATGGCCCATGGCATACCTGTAATACAGCATTTTCCATCCTTGTAACGCGCCTTTTCATCCGTTTTGTTTGGCCCTTTCAACACTTGAGAAGGGGGCCCTTTCAACGCTCGGGAAGGGGCCCTTTTGAGCCCCCCCCCCCCCCCCCCCCTGGACGAAATCCTGGTTACGTGCCTGGACTTGACCGAGAGCATGTTTCACCTCGTTCCCTGAGCACAATTTAACAGCTATTACCGGTATTACCAGTATTACCGGCAACACACTGTTTCGAAACAAGCGCTGTCCACCTGTGGAAGGTAGAGGTGATTGACATTTGTCTGGAATGCCACCTAACCAAGCGCGTTTGTCTTCTAAAACCAGTCACTGTCGAAGCACGTACAAGCGACGCACGCACGCTAAGCACGTTTGTTTTCGGCGTTGGTCCAGCACTGCTGACGTCACCTTACCATCGGGATAGATTGAGAGTTTATCGCATAGCAGTGAGATGCCATCATCGGAGTTGCACCGGTGGCCTAAGCTTTTCAGATGGGCGATATGCGGGTGTCGGCTTCGATTGGTCGCGGTCTGGTGATGTCATTGGTGGCTAATGAGGCACCTTTGACGTCACTGTTTACAGGGAGAGCATAACATGCCGGCGGAAACACCGCACCAGGTTAAACGTGTTTACTATACGCCAAACGAATTCAAACTTATCTGCTATGTGTTTATAATAAAAGGTGCCAGTGTGCTGCGAACGACACTTCTTTCGAGCAACGATCCATTCAAAGTGTTGAAGTCCAATGAAATTAAAACTCATAAAATATTAATAAATTATGTTTCCATTGGCGTGTAAACTCTCCGATGAAACGTGTGGTTTCCGCGCTGGATGAATAGGTTTATAGGTTATATGAATAGGTATTATATAATAGTCTTTATGGTTTATGGTTTAAAATGCTAACATTGAAACAGAAATATCATTATATTTCGCAGCACAACAAATACTGGATAAGTAGCAAATCGTGTAGAAAGTGGCACCGACAGACGTCAGACCAGTGGCGTACCCAGGATTCGCTCCAGGAGGGGGACATTTTTCCTCAGGGGGGGGGGGCATAAAGAACCCCCACCAAAAAAAACACCGGATTTGGTCCCCTATATGCTAAAGGGCATATTTTCGACATTTTTCTCTTTAAAAAACATTCATTTTTTCGACCAAAGGGGCACGTACAGACCTTCAGGGGGGGGGGGGCAATTGCCCCGCTTGCCTATTGTGTACGCCTATGCGTTAGACGTCATGGTTCATTTTCACGAGGACACCACTGGTATGTGCTTACTGATGCCATTCACCCTGTGTTGTATGTATGCACATGCGGAGTGTGTATTTATACGTGCGCTGGTATACAGACAGTGAATCGGGTTATACCAAAACAGGCGGTGGCGCACCATGCTGACCTTCCGCCTGATTGGCCGCTGGCCCGCTCTCATGTCCATCTGACTACGAGAGCCGCCTCGTCGGTCACTTCCGACGCCTCATGTAACCAGACGCCAGTGTTTTTACGTTTTTATCCAGCGTCGCCATGTGCTCTAAACGCAGACTCGGAACTACGCGAGCCGAAATATCACCCTGGAAACTCCAGTAAACGTTAGGAGCTGCAGCCGGCTGTTGCCAGCGCAGTTTCCGGGAAGTCGTCGCTACTCGTTTCAGTAGCGGCGTCTCATGACCTCGTCATGCCGTGTGGTCAGGAGACTCGGCTGACCCGGTTTGGGTCACTGCCGTGAGTCGGTTACTGTGCCGTGAGTCGGTCATGAGTCGGTCACGTGAGTGGGTCATGAGAGTGGGTCACGGTCCGAGCCTGTGCCGGCGCCGGTCATCGTCAGGAAGTGCTGACCGTTTGCAGGTCACCGTTCTGGCGCTGACCGGAGACCGGGGCCTCCCAGCACCGGTTCGGTGTAGAGGCCGCCCGTCCCCACCACCCGCTCGCCGCCCACCGCCACTGACGCGTGCGTCCCACACGGTACCGTTCGACGCCGCTGATCCGCCCCTCTGCCCACAGACTCTGCGCGGACTGGCAGCGTCGGTCAGCGGCAGCCACAGCAGCCGCAGGCACAGCAGATTGCAGAGGAGAGCTGCGGTGGCCGGCACAGCTCGGCGGCGGACGGCGCAGCTCTGCGGTGGACGACAGACGGCTGGACAGTGGTGGACGACAGACGGTGGTGTGACAGGTGGTGGACCACAGAGCGGTGCAGGGCGGAAGTGCGGTGACGGCGAGGCGGTCCACTGGCGGACGCGGTAGTTGAAGCCTCAGTCGGCTCAGCGCAGCCAGAGCGACACAGTGCCAGGCCAGTTAGGCCAGGACCCGCTGGTTCAGTTTTGTCGCCAGTCCAGCAAACCAGTGGCAGATCAGGAGCTGTTCTATATTAAAACATCTGCCGTTCTGTCACTGTTCCATTCCTCAAACATCCGTCCAGCCGTGCAGTCCGTGTGAAGACCGGGTTGCGTGGCACCAGCGCGCCGGTATCTGACCCGGTCGGCTTAGCCAAGGAAGGCGATCAGCATGCGCATCCTACTGAACGTGCTGCTGCTGCTGCTGCTGTCACTGCTGCTGACGGCCAGTTGTCTGCCGGCTGGTCAGCTGACGTCAGAGGGCTCCGGAGATGACGTCATGCTGAGCGACGCTGCTGATCCCGGTCTTCTGATGCCAGGGTTGGAGGACGTGCCGTTCGGTCTGAAGACGCTGGAGTCAGAGGATGTGGATGACGAGGGGACAGCGGAGAAAGATGAGCTGTTTAACTCGCTGGCAGACATTCTGAAGCGTATGCAGGCGTTGAAGACAAAGAACCCTGAATTTGAGCCGGATCCAGGGCCGGAGCCTGGGGCGGAAACGGGGCTGGAGTTGGAATCAAAGCCGGAGCCGAAGACGGAGCCGGAGCCGGAGCCGGAGCCGGAGCTGGAGCGAGGGTTGGAAGTTGAGGATGAGACGGCACATGAGCCAGAGCAAGAGCCAGGACTGCAGGAGGAACAGCAAACGGATCCAGATTCGGAGGAATCAGAACAGGAGTCCGAGGAGGGTGCGAATACAGCACAGGAGGAAGAACCAACCGAACAGGAGCGCCAGGGTCAGGAGCCAGAGCAGGAGCCGTCAGGAACCGAAAAGCCGGACTCAGGCACTACAGTGTTCCAAGTGCAGCTGCTGAACGTGCCTGTGGTTCCAGAGCCTGCTGTGCCAGAGCCTGTGGTGCCAGAGCCGGCCGTGCCAGAGCCGGCCGTGCCAGAGTCGGCCGTGCCAGAGCCGGCCGTGCCAGAGCCGGCCGTACCAGAGTCGGCCGTACCAGAGCCAGCTGTACCAGAGCCGGCCGTACCAGAGTCGGCCGTACCAGAGCCGGCCGTGCCAGAGCCTGCTGTACCTGGGGAGGCCCCTGTCGCACGTGATACGGTGCCGAGCGATGAGCCTCTGGAACCGAACGAGGTGCCATGGCCCGTCCCCGCACGGCAGCCGGCCGAGGAGCCGTTCATCATTACTGAGGTAAGCAGACTCGATGGCCACAGTATGCTAGGGTTTTTGCGTGAAGACGGTACTACATAGGGATGAAAAGTCGGTACCTGTGGGACTGTTGAGGTTAGTCGGTACCTGTGGGACTGTTGGTACCTGTGGGACTGCTGCGGTTAGTCGGTACCTGTGGGACGGTTGCGGTAACGTTCTGTCGCAGTTTTTGGATGATTATTCGGGTGACGCATTACCGACGCTCATGGCACAAGTGAACTACTCATGCTCATGGCACAAGTGAACTACTCATGCTCATGGCACAAGTGAACTACTCATGCTCATGGCACAAGTGAACTACTCATGCTCATGGCACAAGTGAACTACTCATGCTCATGGCACAAGTGAACTACTCATGCTCATGGCACAAGTGAACTACTCATGCTCATGGCACAAGTGAACTACTCATGCTCATGGCACAAGTGAACTACTCATGCTCATGGCACAAGTGAACTACTCATGCTCATGGCACAAGTGAACTATTCATGCTCATGGCACAAGTGAACTACTCATGCTCATGGCACAAGTGAACTACTCATGCTCATGGCACAAGTGAACTACTCATGCTCATGGCACAAGTGAACTACTCATGCTCATGGCACAAGTGAACTACTCATGCTCATGGCACAAGTGAACTCATGCTCATGGCACAAGTGAACTCATGCTCATGGCACAAGTGAACTACTCATGCTCATGGCACAAGTGAACTACTCATGCTCATGGCACAAGTGACCTCATGCTCATGGCACAAGTGAACTACTCATGCTCATGGCACAAGTGAACTCATGCTCATGGCACAAATGAACTCATGCTCATGGCACAAGTGACCTCATGCTCATGGCGCAAGTGAACTTATGCTCATGGCACAAGTGAACTCATGCTCATGGAGTTAAATTGAGCCAATCTCAATCATGAATGAGCTTCTGCTCCCCCTGGGTGCTTCGCTGAGCTATTAAAACGGCCATTTCACCGACTTCTCGTTTAACCCTCGCCCGTGCAGCGTTCGATCACTACGTGACCGTGCAGGGGGGGGGGGGTACGACCCCTGGCGTTTCGCCCCTAATTAAGCTAGAGCTTCGATGCAAAAACGGACGTGTTGCTTGTGACGAGAGGAAGCCATTGCCATCCGATGTCAAGGTCCTGGGTCATTATGTGACCTCTGAGGTCATGTCAATGACCCGGATGTCATCAAGTCGTGAATGTGTAGAAATTGAATATTAATCGAGCTAAAATCGTGAATGAACATCGAACTATGCTTAATGGGTGCCAAATTTGAAATCAGCGCCACAAAATGTCCTAGAAACTGCCAAATTCCAAACAAAAGGTCATGGCAGGTCATATGAGGTCAGTGACCTTGGTTGGCCTGTGGAAACGCATGATCCCAGTTGAACATATAATTATGTAAAATGGATCCCAGATTTGAAATCAGCGTCACAAAATGTCCTAGGAACTGCCAAAAGCCAAAACAAAGTCATCTGAGGTCATCAGAGGTCAGTGACCTCGATTGACCTTTGAAAAGGTCAATCGAGGTCACAATCTCAGTGGAAACCACAACTGTCACCTAGAAACTGTGCATATGCTCCTGAACAGCAAACACTCGGAATCTGCATAAGTTATAAGGATCGATAATACGAGACGCCAGTTGCGCCTGACATGACCTTGACAAACAGGTAAAATGTCATGGGCCATGGGAGTTAGAAGTTTGACATTTTTATTCCCGAAATTGTTATTCCCGAAAACCGATGGGGTGGCATCCCCCCCCCCCCCCCCCCCCTGCACTGGCGAGGGTTAAAGTGCAATTAACCAGTCAAAGTGTTGAAGTAACGTGTTATTAGATACCCTTAAATTTCGAAGCTTTTCAACCTTACATGCTAAAACACCTAACTAATAACAAAACTGAGTTACCTAATGTTATCGGTGAACAACAATTTATTCGTGCTCTCTCAACAATGCATAGGTACCCTATTCGTGCGTGAATCCATTTATTCGTAATGGACCGTAGGTCAACAGCGATTTAAGTGTGGCAGAGTGCGGCACATTTCACATATCACGAGGCCATATAAGGAGCACAGTCGTGGCGACGATGTCAGTCCCCGAATGGGAAGCAGCCGTTGCCGGCCCTGACAATATAAGAGGTTTGTGGGAATAATAGGTATGTACATACGTGAAATTTCATAAAAGGTGGAAATTGATGACTTAAAAATATCACTTAAATCGAAACGGCCTAAAAAAAAGTTATTACAAAATTGGACCTGAAGTGATCCGATGCCCCATGCACTGCATGTCGGGGCTTGGTATGGTAAACTAGTTGCTACAGGTCTTATTCGAATAATATATTTGATGTTTAAGCAGACATTGCCTTTAAAACACACCTAAAGTTTAAATGTAGTGCACGAGTAACCGTCATTTTTGCGGCGTTTGATTTTCATAAGTTTACTGTAACAACCAGTCGACTCATGTAAATGGGGGCATTGCGACTCAGCCGTGATAAACCTGTGACGGGTAGACTGTACCGCAATACATCCGTGACTGACAGGTAGGCTGTACCGCAATACATCCGTGACTTTCAGGTAGGCTGTACCGCAATACATTTGTGACTGACAGGTAGGCTGTACCGCAATACATATCCGTGACTGACAGGTAGGCTGTACCGCAATACTTCCGTGACTGACAGGTAGGCTGTACCGCAATGCATCTGTGACTGACAGGTAGGCTGCACCGCAGTGCAGTAACGGTTGGTAGACTGTACCGCAATATACATAAATAATGTTTTAAACGGCGATACCTATAAATTGTAATACTGCGGCACAGCCTGAGTTGGAATAACAAATGGCAGTGTGATTATGTCTTGCAGATTGCATCAATAAGTCGAAACGTTGTTATGAACGCAGTCTCGGGATTATGTTTGCGTTCTAGGAAAGTATTTAATTGAATCAATAACGCAAGCACCTGTCTTATATCTGTCAGTAAGCAATCCTGTATTTTCGCCAAAAACGGCCACCTGTTCCATCTGTGTCTGACTGAGATTGCTTTGTGTGCGTGTCTGCGTTCCCCAGACGGCCACGTGTCTTGGCTGCGTGACGCCGATTCTGCAGGACGGCGTCGACCTCCGACGAGTCGCCAACATGGCCGCCAAACTCCTGGAGGAGGAGCTCGAATCACGCTACACATTCCGCGTCACAGAGGTGTACCGCGCCAGCAAACAGGTGTGCAGTTTTGTCTTGGTTAATTAAGTTGGTTGAATGCCACTGCCGCTTTTAATTGAAGTCGCCAGATATTTTGATTGGTTACCTACTTGCGGGCAAGCGGACTGTAACGTTAATTTATATTTCTGAACCAAGTATTATTAGATACAAAGGAGAAAACATTTGTCTCACGAGTCCACGACGCTCTATGAACATTCCAACTTTGCTTAAATTGGTACTGCATACGGTAGCTATGCAGAAGCAAGACACTGACGTCTATGAATTCCAGTACTCGCTTCCATGGACGCGGGCACTGGGCAGCATTGTCGAGCCGTTTGCATAACATTACCGTGCCGACTGTTGATCGTCGCATCGGTCGCTCCTACTCTGCTGGCAGGTTGTGAACGGAATCAAGTACTTCCTGACGCTGGAGGTGGCGGCCACGTCCTGCGAGCGGCCGCTGCCCCCGTTCACGCTCTGTTTCGTGACGAGCGACGCTCCTCGCCTGTTGTACGCTGTGGAGATCCTTCACCAGCCCCACCGAGCCAACACGGAGCTGCTCAGTCTCAGAAAGGTGAGGTCGTGAGGAGCTGTACCAACCCAGGGTCAGCGGCCGAGACAGGGTTCACAGCGGTCTACGGGTAGTCATGTCCACTGTGCAGCGCAACGATGTTGTCTCTATATCTATCGCATTGCTGCTGATGCTTATGTTGCATTGCTGATACTTCTGGTAAACACGTCCACACCCTGGTGCTGGTCGATCGGGCATCATTCCCCGTTCCAATCAAGCATCAGACATTTGTTAAACAAAAGACTCGGTTGACTGCCAATCTGATCACTGATGTGACATTGCCGTTCCGTATGAAGGTTGTATGCACTGTATATTAAACGTGTAGATTCGATACACAAGAATGGAATGGACGAGAATGGAATTTTCCACTTTGTAACCCTTGTGTGGCATCCCATGTGCGGGTTAAAGCTCCCGGTTGCTGAATAGTGAATACTAGAGCTAACCCGTCCGCTCCGCTGTACGATATACACTATGCAGGTCAAGTGGTGGTTACTGGTTACTACCCGTGGCACACCCGTCGTACCTAATTACCTATTACCCGTCAAGGGATCACCGCCCCACCAACTCCGGTACGTCGGTGACTTATCCCATCTCACACATACCAATCCGCGGCCACCTTTGTAAAACCACCCCCAATCGAACAGCTCAGGGTTGTCTGACAATGGAAACACAATTCTAAAGAAAAATGTTATCCAATGTTCAACCAACCTTCGGTTATGTCCTATGCATAGCTAGCTGGCATCTTCGGGATGGAGGTACCCGCACCAATTCAGCACGTGAATTAACTGGGACTTTTAAACTGAATCAACTGAGCGGTGCCGGATAGACAGACAGATAGACAGACAGATAGACAGACATATAGACAGACAGATAGACAGACAGATAGACAGACAGATAGACAGACAGATAGACAGACAGATAGACAGACAGATAGACAGACAGATAGACAGACAGATAGACAGACAGATAGACAGACAGATAGACAGACAGATAGACAGACAGATAGACAGACAGATAGACATACAGATAGACAGACAGATAGACAGACAGATAGACAGACAGATAGACAGACAAATAGACAGACAGATAGACAGACAGATAGACAGACAGATAGACAGACAGATAGACAGACAGATAGACAGACAGATAGACAGACAGATAGACAGACAGATAGACAGACAGATAGACAGACAGATAGACAGGCAGATAGACAGACAGATAGACAGACAGATAGACAGACAGATAGACAGACAGATAGACAGACAGATAGACAGACAGATAGACAGACAGATAGACAGACAGATAGACAGACAGATAGACAGACAGATAGACAGACAGATAGACAGACATATAGACAGACAGATATACAGACAGATAGACAGACAGATAGACAGACATATAGACAGACAGATAGACAGACAGATAGACAGACATATAGACAGACAGATAGACAGACAGATAGACAGACAGATAGACAGACAGATAGACAGACAGATAGACAGACAGATAGACAGACAGATAGACAGACAGATAGACATACAGATAGACAGACAGATAGACAGACAGATAGACAGACAGATAGACAGACAGATAGACAGACAGATAGACAGACAGATAGACAGACAGATAGACAGACAGATAGACAGACAGACAGATAGACAGACAGATAGACAGACAGATAGACAGACAGATAGACAGACAGACAGACAGATAGACAGACAGATAGACAGACAGATATACAGACAGATAGACAGACAGATAGACAGACAGATAGACAGACAGACAGACAGACGCTTATCAAATAGTAATATAGATTTGTGCCACAATCCCCGTGACTGACTGGACTGGCCACTGGACATTCCGTGCCAAGACAAGAAGTGGATAGTGGCAACGGGCACGTGTAGTGTACCCAGCGTGCGTGCCAGTGAACTGTAGCCTGACCGCTGACCGCTGACCGCTGACCGCTGACCGCTGACCGCTGACCGCTGACCGCTGACCGCTGACCGCTGACCGCTGACCGCTGACCCCTAACCACTAACCACTGACCGCTGACCGCTGACCGCTGACCGCTGACCGCTGACTGCTGCCGACAGATGGAACACTCAGAGATAGCTCGGTTCGGCGGTCTGTTCGCTGCGGCCACTGCCGAGCCGGCCAACGAGGCTCCGCACCGTCAGACGGCCCCGATCGAGTCCAGTGACAGCCTGCTGGACATCCTGATGGGACTGGACTCCGTCATCAACCAGCAGCGCGACCGGCAGTCAGCAGAGGAGACAGACGCGCCCGAGCAACCTGCTGTGCAGGCGGACAGATCTGGCCCGCCGCCTCTGCATATGGATATACCCGGGCCGCCGCCTCTGCAGGCTGAGAGGGCTGGACCTCCGCCTCTGAAGGCTGAGCCTCCGCTGCAGGCGGACTGGCAGACGGAGATCCAGCAGCGGCACAGCACGAGCCAGCAGGCGCTGCAGGTGCAGGCGCTGCTGCGCGAGGTGGGCTGGCAGGGCCCGGGTGCCGAGCAGCGGGGGCCAGAGCCAGAGCTAGATCTGGAGACAGAGGAGGTAGAGGAGGAGGAGGAGGAGGAGGAGTCGGGCTGCCGAGCCGCCCGTCAATATGACGTACAACAGGGTATGTTGCTGCAGAGATGAAATTGTGACTGACAGCTATTAACCAGCCACTGGCCTTGGCTCGACATCTTTATCTGCGAGCGACCAAACACTCGAATGGTTTAGGAGGCTCAAATGATTTGAAGGGAGGGGAAGGCGGTGAAGGGGAGGAGATAATATGTATCCGTTTTTTGCACTTTCACCAGAAACGATATATGAATTACACAGGAACATTCCAATTTGAAAAGAATCATGCAAATTTACAGCTAAAAATAATATACCGCGACGTCTCTTTCCATTTCAGTGCCTCTGAACGTGGCTCACCCTCGTGTGCAGAAGATCCTGCACAAGTTCCTGGAGGCTCAGGAGCGGGCCGGCTCCCAGCGGCTGGTCATTACCGGCATCCAGTCTGCCACGCAGCAGGTCAGGTCCTCGAGTCGGGCTCAGATGTCAGCTCTCTGGTCCTCGGGTCGGGCTCAGATGTCAGCTCTCTGGTTCTCGGGTCGGGCTCAGATGTCAGCTACCTGGTCCTCGGGTCGGGCACAGATGTCAGCTCTCTGGTCCTCGGGTCGGGCTCAGATGTCAGCTACCTGGTCCTCGGGTCGGGCTCAGATGTCAGCTACCTGGTCCTCGGGTCCGGCTCCGATGTCAGCTACCTGGTCCTCGGGTCGGGCTCAGATGTCAGCTCTCTGGTCCTCGGGTCGGGCTCAGATGTCAGCTCTCTGGTCCTCGGGCCGGGCTCAGATGTCAGCTCTCTGGTCTTCGGGCCGGGTTCAGATGTCAGCTACCTGGTCCTCGGGCCGGGATCAGATGTCAGCTCTCTGGTCCTCGGGTCGGGCTCAGATGTCAGCTCTCTGGTCCTCGGGTCGGGCTCAGATGTTAGCTCTCAGGTCCTCGGGTCGGGCTCAGATGTCAGCTACCTGGTCCCCGGGTCGGGCTCAGATGTCAGCTCTCTGGTACTCGGGTCGGGCTCAGATGTCAGCTCTCTGGTCCTCGGGTCGGGCTCAGATGTCAGCTCTCTGGTCTTTGGGTTGGGCTCAGTCAGATGTTAGCTCTCTGGTCCTCGGGTCGGGCTCATATGTCAGCTCTCTGGTCTTCGGGTCGGGCTCAGATGTCAGCTCTCTGGTCCTCGGGTCGGGCTCAGATGTCAGCTCTCTGGTCTTCGGGTCGGGCTCAGATGTCAGCTACCTGGTCCTCAGGTCGGGCTCAGATATCAGCTCTCTGGTCCTCGGATCGGGCTCAGATGTCAGCTACCTGGTCCTCGGGTCGGGCTCAGATGTCAGCTCTCAGGTCCCCGGGTCGGGCTCAGATGTCAGCTCTCGGGTCTTCGGGTCGGGCTCAGATGTCAGCTCTCTGGTCAGCTACCTGGTCCCCGGGTCGGGCTCAGATGTCAGCTACCTGGTCCTCAGGTCGGGCTCAGATGTCAGCTCTCTGGTCCCCGGGTCGGGCTCAGATGTCAGCTCTCTAGTCCCCGGGTCGGACTCGGATGTCAGCTCTCTGGTCCCCGGGTCGGGCTCAGATGTCAGCTCTCTGGTCCCCGGGTCGGGTTCAGATGTCAGCTCTCTAGTCCTCGGGTCGGGCGCAGATGTCAGCTCTCTGATCCTCTGGTCGGGCTCAGATGTCAGCTCTGGTCCTCGGGTCGGGCTCAGATGTCAGCTCTCAGGTCCCCGGATCGGGCTCAGATGTCAGCTCTCTGGTCCTCGGGTCGGGCCCAGATGTCAGCTCTCTGGTCCTCGGATCGGGCTCAGATGTCAGCTACCTGGTCCTCGGGTCGGGCTCAGATGTCAGCTACCTGGTCCTCGGGTCGGGCTCAGATGTCAGCTCTCTGGTCTTCGGGTCGGGCTCAGATGTCAGCTCTCTGGTCCCCGGGTCGGGCTCAGATGTCAGCTACCTGGTCCTCGGGTCGGACTCAGATGTCAGCTCACTGGTCCTCGGGTCGGGCTCAGATGTCAGCTCTCTGGTCCTCGGGTCAGGCTCAGATGTCAGCTACCTGGTCCTCAGGTCGGGCCCAGATATCAGCTCTCTGGTCCCCGGGTCGGGCTCAGATGTCAGCTCTCTGGTTCTCGGGTCGGGCTCAGATGTCAGCTCTCTGGTCCCCGGGTCGGGCTCAGATGTCAGCTCTCTGGTCAGCTCTCTGGTCCTCGGGTCGGGCACATATGTCAGGTCTCTGACAGTCACTGATGTCCACGTATAGTCATTCGATTTCGTATAGTCATGGCCGCCTAGTCATTTCGATATGATCGTTTTTTTTGTTAGTCATAAGGCTTTTGGTGTGCGGAATGTCGGTGTTAGGATATCGATTAAGTACGAAAATTATAGGGATACAGGCGCTATATTTATTTAATTTTGGGTTCTAAAGCAAATAAATTACTAAATGAGATATAAAATATATATAAACATATAAGTATAACATGTTAAAAATATTTCACCATTATCAACGTTTCGATATGATGATTTACCAGATGAAAATGCAAGTGTCACATCAAGAGCATGCAGATGGCGAAATGAACTGCGCACTTGAAGATTGCCTGAGACCGACGATCCCATTGGTTCCTATTGCAGACGATTGCCGAGACAAACTACCGGTTTGAGTTTGTTCTGGGCGCGTCGGCGTGTCTGAAGAACAGTACTGCCCACCGCTACTCCTGCTCTGCAACCAGCGCCAACCCGCTCTCCGACTGTCGGGTAAAGCAAACGCCACCAACAGCAAGACAGTTTAATCCGATAATGGTAGCTTCCACTTCCGTGGCATGGCATGACATGCATACAAGGGCGCCGCCACCTTCCCAAAGTGTAGGGGGGGGGGGGACGGAGGCATTCTAAAGTCCGCTAAGTAATCTAAAAGGACCCACCACTGCTGGCTGGGTGTTTTTTTTTAGCATATTGCTGGGTCGCGAATGATCGTATTTACGATTTTCCAACACGAACGGTGCCGATCAACATTTGGTCAGGACTGAATGAAGGTTGGCAGCTGAATTTTCGATCGTACTAGACAAACGCTTGACGGACTGTGCTGAGTGTGCGCCTGTGCTGATATCGTCAGGTTCGAGCGCGCCACCGTCCCGGCAAGCCCCTGCGCTTTAACTCCATCAGCTGCACCTCCAAACGGCAGCCGCAGTGTGCCAACGGCCGCTGTCAGGCCACAGAGATCCACCCGTACGCGCCACTCTACGTCCAGATGCCAAAAGGTACGCAGCGCCACCTATACTGTTGCTGCAAGGTACGCAGCGCCACCTATACTGCGATTATAGCTAGACAGGGTGTCACATATAGCCACCCTCCGGTCATGGCTGCGTTGGGCGAGATGTATGCATCGCCACCTTACCTTTCTACGATGTGTATTGAAACTGATGTGCGTTTTCACTACACGATTTCGAATGTTCTATTGCTATAAGTTTGCCCAGATTGTTAAGTTTGATCCGCAAACCTGCTGTTATGTTTTCAGTTACCGTGGAAGTTGATCTTCACGATCAGACATATCAGCAGTTAGTGCAGCATGTTCAGAACGAAGTCAACAGGCGGTCACGTAGACCGTTTCTCAAGAAATTCATCAAAACGCTCAACGCTACAAAGGTCTCGGTAAGTTCGGGAATAAATAGGTATTGATGGGTTGCTGATCGGAAAGAAAATAAGTGATTTTAGCCTTCCTATTTTGCTCACTATCGGACCTCCAATTTATCAACTTCTGCAACTCTTCGTTTTAGTGGCCACTGGCCACTAAAACTTCTCTCAGTACGTAAACTGAGGAGACATCGGAGATCAACTCAATAACCACTCGTCTCCCTCCCTCAGTACAACCTGGAGGAGACATCAGAAATCATCGACCAGGAGCTGTACTCCCTAACACTACGGTTCGCCGAGACCGGATGTGCCCGCACCGCTGAGCTGGATTCCCAGGAGGGGTGTCTGCAGGAGTGGCATCCGACCGCCGCCGCCTCCGCCGCGCACCTCACCTCCGTCTGCGACGTGCGAGTCTCCAGCCTCGGCTGGGCGGACCGGATGAGAGTGCTGGACCTGTTCTGTGAGACAGAGGTGGCGCCGGCGGCCGCCTGAGCGGGCCCAGCGTGGCAGAGTTGGCCGAGGACTGCCATTCAGAGGTATTTGTGAATGGTCGGCGCAGAGTGGAACAGTTGGCCGAGGACTGACACTCAGAGGCATTTGTGAATGGTCGGCGCAGAGTGGACGGATGGAGCAGCCGAACCGGCGACTTTGTCGAACACGAGTGGCCGGAACTACACGAGTTGGCATTCAACGGGAACATTCAACGGGAACAACGGAAACATTCAACGGGAACAAGCATCTGGGAAAGCCCGATCGGATAGAACTGAGTGACAAAGGTGGCCCGGTGGCCGGAAACAGCAGGATGGCCTGGACATCGGACCGGAGGCTGTCAGCTGACCGAGACTGTCACGCCAGCTAACCGGGACAAAATGATTGCTAGTGACCAGAAGTGACCTGCTAACTGGGACACTGAGTGAGCGATATTGGCATATTGGCCAAAAGCATGAAAGGACTGGTGCGAGTGACACGAAGTATCACAGTGGCCGATACTTGGAGTGAGGATTATGATCCAGCAGTATCGCTGATGCAGACGCGGGTTACTGAGCCGCAAACCATGTGACCGAGTTTCCGAGAACTGCTCGATCACCGGATGCCACTAACGTCACCGGGCGACTTTGAAAACAAAGAAGCCTGGTCGTCGCTACTCGCTACTAGACCCTGCGTTCCGACGCCCGACGTGACAAAGTTACGGACGTACCACCGGAATCCGTATCGTATCGTATAGGACCGCAGGGGTTGTTTGTACTTCAGTATCGCTAATTCCACCGCTGCATTGTACAAATATGTAGAAGTGAGTGACGGCATTGGTCGTGGCATTCGTAGCTGATAGGTCGACTTTTTGTTATCGACAGCATTAACTTCAAGTCGCAGCTTTTCTGTATGATGGTGCCCACGCTCCTCTCATCAGGTATTCAAAATATATTCATATTTGTATTGTCTCGCCTTTAAAAGCAAGCACAAAATATGTGGGTAACTTTGCCGTAAAGTGTTTGGGTACAGCAACAGAAGCGCAATACAAGTGAAATAAGCAATGCCAATCCAAATAGTCGTGTAACTATATCACTCACGCCCTATAACCCTATACCCATACATTCTACCAGTGTCCACGAAATGCAACCGCCGATATCTAATTCACCTTCGTTTACCAACACCCTCGCGAAGAAACTGAACGTCATTGTAGCCCAGATACCCCGATAGCTGGTGAGATCTGCAGTCTGCATATGACGGCGGCCGCACCAGACCTTATTTACCAGCGGAAATCAACACCTGCCCGACGTCCGGCCCCTCTGGCGACATTAGCACCCGCCCGACGTCTGGCCCCTCTGGCGACATTAACACCTGCCTGACGTCCGGCCCCTCTGGCGACAGTAGCACCCGCCCGACGTCCGGCCCCTCTGGCGACATTAATACCCGCCCGACGTCCGGCCCCTCTGGCGACATTAATACCCGCCCGACGTCCGGCCCCTCTGGCGACATTAACACCTGCCTGACGTCCGGCCCCTCTGGCGACATTAGCACCCGCCCGACGTCCGGCCCCTCTGGCGACATTAATACCCGCCCGACGTCCGGCCCCTCTGGCGACATTAACACCTGCCCGACGTCCGGCCCCTCTGGCGACATTAACACCTGCCCGACGTCCGGCCCCTCTGGCGACATTAGCACCCGCCCGACGTCCGGCCCCTCTGGCGACATTAATACCCGCCCGACGTCCGGCCCCTCTGGCGACATTAACACCCGCCCGACGTCCGGCCCCTCTGGCGACATTAGCACCCGCCTGACGTCCGGCCCCTCTGGCGACATTAGCACCCGCCCGACGTCCGGCCCCTCTGGCGACATTAATACCTGCCCGACGTCCGGCCCCTCTGGCGACATTAGCACCCGCCCGACGTCCGGCCCCTCTGGCGACATTAATACCTGCCGGATGTCCGGCCCCTCTGGCGACATTAACACCCGCCCGACGTCCGGCCCCTCTAGCGACATTAATACCTGCCCGACGTCCGGCCCCTCTGGCGACATTAGCACCCGCCCGACGTCCGGCCCCTCTGGCGACATTAACACCTGCCCGACGTCCGGCCCCTCTGGCGACATTAGCACCCGCCCGACGTCCGGCCCCTCTGGCGACATTAACACCTGCCTGACGTCCGGCCCCTCTGACGACATTAACACATGCCCGACGTCCGGCCCCTCTAGCGACATTAACACCCGCCCGACGTCCGGCCCCTCTGGCGACATTAGCACCCGCCCGACGTCCGGCCCCTCTGGCGACATTAATACCCGCCCGACGTCCGGCCCCTCTGGCGACATTAACATCTGCCCGACGTCCGGCCCCTCTGGCGACTTTAGCACCCGCCCGACGTCCGGCCCCTCTGGCGACATTAGCACCCGCCCGACGTCCGGCCCCTCTGGCGACATTAACACCCGCCTGACGTCCGGCCCCTCTGACGACATTAACACCTGCCCGACGTCCGGCCCCTCTGGCGACATTAACACCCGCCTGACGTCCGGCCCCTCTGACGACATTAACACATGCCCGACGTCCGGTCCCTCTAGCGACATTAACACCCGCCCGACGTCCGGCCTCTCTGGCGACATTAACACCTGCCCGACGTCCGGCCCCTCTGGCGACATTAACACCTGCCTGACGTCCGGCCCCTCTGGCGACATTAACACCTGCCTGACGTCCGGCCCCTCTGGTGACATTAACACCCGCCCGACGTCCGGCCCCTCTGGCGACATTAACACCCGCCCGACGTCCGGCCCCTCTGGCGACATTAACACCCGCCCGACGTCCGGCCCCTCTGGCGACATTAACACCTGCCGGATCTCCGGCCCCTCTGGCGACATTAACACCCGCCCGACGTCCGGCCCCTCTGGCGACATTAACACCTGCCCGACGTCCGGCCCCTCTGGCGACATTAATACCCGCCCGACGTCCGGCCCCTCTGGCGACATTAACACTTGCCCGACGTCTGGCCCCTCTGGCGACATTAACACCCGCCCGACGTCCGGCCCCTCTGGCGACATTAACACCTGCCCGACGTCCGGCCCCTCTGGCGACATTAACACCTGCCTGACGTCCGGCCCCTCTGGCGACATTAATACCCGCCCGACGTCCGGCCCCTCTGGCGACATTAACACCTGCCGGATGTCCGGCCCCTCTGGCGACATTAACACCCGCCCGACGTCCGGCCCCTCTGTTGACATTAACATCTGCCCGACGTCCGGCCCCTCTGGTGACATTAACACCCGCCCGACGTCCGGCCCCTCTGGCGACATTAACATCTGCCCGACGTCCGGCCCCTCTGGCGACATTAACACCTGCCTGGCGTCCGGCCTCTCTGGCGACATTAACATCTGCCCGAAGTCCGGCCCCTCTGGTGACATTAACACCCGCCCGACGTCCGGCCCCTCTGGCGACATTAACATATGCCCGACGTCCGGCCCCTCTGGCGACATTAACACCTGCCTGGCGTCCGGCCTCTCTGGCGGCATTAACACCTGCCCGACGTCCAGCCCCTCTGGCGACATAAGCACCCGCCTGCCGTCCGGCCCCTCTGGCGACATTAACACCTACCCGACGTCCGGCCCCTCTGGCGACATTAACACCTGCCTGACGTCCGGCCCCTCTGGCGACATTAACACCTGCCCGACATCCGGCCCCTCTAGCGACATTAACACCTGCCCGACGTCCGGCCCCTCTGGTGACATTAACACCTGCCGGATGTCCGGCCCCTCTGGCGACATTAACACCTGCCTGCCTTCCAGCCCCTCTGACGACATTAACACCTGCCCGACGTCCGGCCCCTCTGGTGACATTAACACCTGCCGGATGTCCGGCCCCTCTGGCGACATTAACACCTGCCCGACGTCCGGCCCCTCTGGCGACATTAACACCCGCCCGACGTCCGGCCCCTCTGGCGACATTAACATCCCGCTTGCCGTCCGGCCCCTCTGGCGACATTAACACCCGCCTGCCGTCCGGCCCCTCTGGCGACATTAACACCTGCCCGACGTCCGGCCCCTCTGGCGACATTAACACCTGCCCGAAGTCCGGCCCCTCTGGCGACATTAACACCTGCCCGACGTCCGGCCCCTCTGGTGACATTAACACCCGCCCGACGTCCGGCCCCTCTGGCGACATTAACACCTGCCTGACGTCCGGCCCCTCTGGCGACATTAACACCCGCCCGACGTCCGGCCCCTCTGGCGACATTAACACCCGCCCGACGTCCGGCCCCTCTGGTGACATTAACACCCGCCTGACGTCCGGCCCCTCTGGCGACATTAACACCTGCCCGACGTCCGGCCCCTCTGGCGACATTAATACCCGCCCGACGTCCGGCCCCTCTGGCGACATTAACACCTGCCTGACGTCCGGCCCCTCTGGCGACATTAACACCCGCCTGACGTCCGGCCCCTCTGGCGACATTAACACCTGCCCGACGTCCGGCCCCTCTGGCGACATTAACACCTGCCTGACGTCCGGCCCCTCTGGTGACATTAACACCCGCCTGACGTCCGGCCCCTCTGGCGACATTAACACCCGCCTGACGTCCCGCCCCTCTGGCGACATGAACACCTGCCTGACGTCCGGCCCCTCTGGCGACATTAACACCCGCCCGACGTCCGGCCCCTCTGGCGACATTAACACCTGCCTGACGTCCGGCCCCTCTGGCGACATTAACACCCGCCTGACGTCCGGCCCCTCTGGCGACATTAACACCTGCCTGACGTCCGGCCCCTCTGGCGACATTAACACCCGCCCGACGTCCGGCCCCTCTGGCGACATTAACACCCGCCCGACGTCCGGCCCCTCTGGCGACATTAATACCTGCCCGACGTCCGGCCCCTCTGGCGACATTAACACCTGCCCGACGTCCGGCCCCTCTGGCGACATTAACACCCGCCTGACGTCCGGCCCCTCTGGCGACATTAACACCTGCCCGACGTCCGGCCCTCTGGCGACATTAACACCTGCCCGACGTCCGGCCCCTCTGGCGACATTAACACCCGCCCGACGTCCGGCCCCTCTGGTGACATTAACACCCACCCGACGTCCGGCCCCTCTGGCGACATTAACACCTGCCCGACGTCCGGCCCCTCTGGCGACATTAACACCCGCCTGACGTCCGGCCCCTCTGGCGACATTAACACGCGCCCTGGAGGGGGGGCGAAATCCGCCCACCCCTCCGGTTTTTCGAGGAGCGCCGCCATTTTTTGTATACCTGTTTCGAAATGAACTTCCCGCATTATGAAATATTCTTGGCCTCAGGTCATCTCAGGTCAGGTCACCAGACCAGGTCACGTGATGACCTCAACTCCAAAACGTTTGCAGTAGTACCACAGCCACAGTTTTACGCCGATCGGTTTCAATCTTCCAGGACTTCATAAGATCATAGATACTAACAATTTGTTTATCTCGGATTTATAATATCGGTGACCTAAGGTCAGATCAATTTTGTGACCGCCAACACGGTTTTATCAATAACTATCGACATAATGAAGATAGAGAAGAGAAAATGGTACCAATATGTTTGTCTCGTCGAGACACGTCTCCCAATATGCAACATGACCAACTTGGGTCACCACTTGACCTTGACCTGAGGTCAAATTTCTCAGCTGACCTAACCCGGTCACCATGAATATGATTCAAACTGCCTTGACAAGACACACGCGATGGCGTAAACATTATTGCTTTATCTTGATTAGGTAAAAGGTTATTTGGGGAAAACAGTTTTGAAAACAAAATCACCTTTTTGACATTCGATGACCTCTGGAGCCTAAACTATTGACCTGAGCTCAAATCTGAGGACATCTATGTCGATTGGATTTTTCAATGACTTTCGATTGCTATTTACGTTTTCTGCTAACTATCATAGTTCCCGAGATATTTGGGGGTGTTCGAACCGAAGTCTTGAAAACTTGAAAATCTGACCCTTGATGACCTCTGGTGACCTCAATATTGACCTGAAGAAAAAAATTAACGAAATACTTTCGAAAGAGCTTGTCTCGAGCTATTTAACGTCGTTTCCCGCTTGTCGCTACATTGCGTGGTTTTCGAGATCATAGGGGGGGCGAAATCCGCCCCCCCCTCTCCAGGGCGTGTAATTATCAGAGGCCCTCCAGGGCGCGTGTTAACACCCGCCCGACGTCCGGCCCCTCTGGCGACATTAACACCCGCCCGACGTCCGGCCCCTCTGGCGACATTAACACCTGCCCGACATCCGGCCCCTCTGGTGACATTAACACCTGCCCGACGTCCGGCCCCTCTGGTGACATTAACACCTGCATGGCGTCCGGCCCCTCTGGTGACATTAACACCCGCCTGACGTCCGGCCCCTCTGGCGACATTAACACCTGCCCGACATCCGGTCCCTCTGGTGACATTAACACCCGCCTGACGTCCGGCCCCTCTGGCGACATTAACACCTGCCTGACGTCGGGCCCCTCTGGTGACATTAACACCTGCCGGATGTCCGGCCCCTCTGGCGACATTAACACCTGCCCGACATCCGGCCCCTCTGGCGACATTAACACCCGCCCGACGTCCGGCCCCTCTGGTGACATTAACACCCGCCCGACGTCCGGCCCCTCTGGCGACATTAACACCTGCCCGACATCCGGCCCCTCTGGCGACATTAACACCCGCCTGACGTCCGGCCCCTCTGGCGACATTAACACCTGCCCGACGTCCGACCCCTCTGGCGACATTAACACCCGCCTGACGTTCGGCCCCGCTGGCGACATTAACACCTGCCCGACGTCCGGCCCCTCTGGCGACATTAACACCCGCCCGACGTCCGGCCCCTCTGGCGACATTAATACCTGCCTGACGTCCGGCCCCTCTGGCGACATTAATACCCGCCCGACGTCCGGCCCCTCTGGCGAAATTAGCACCTGCCCGACGTCCGGCCCCTCTGGTGACATTAACACCTGCCTGACCAGGCTCTGGCGACATTAACATCTGCCCGACGTTCGGCCCCTCTGGCGAAATTAACACCTGCCCGACGTCCGGCCCCTCTGGCGACATTAACACCCGCCCGACGTCCGGCCCTTCTGGCGAAATTAACACCTGCCCGACGTTCGGCCCCTCTGGCGACATTAGCACCCCAGTAAACATGCCGACGTCGGCAGATGTCGGCATCTCGGCGGCGGCATTCCGATGTCGGCCCGACGTCGGCTGGACGTCGGCTGGACGTCGGCCCGACGTCGGCCCGACGTCGGCTGGACGTCGGCTGGACGTCGGATATGTCCGCATATGCCGAGGTCCAGCCGAGGTTCAGCCGACGTCGGCATCTCGGCACTGAAAGCAACTCGGCATGCCGACATCGGGCCGACGTCGGCAGATGTCGGGAGATGTCGGCTTTCTTAGCATACCTATGTTCGCAAGTAACTTAACCCTATTCCCTGCGGGCGGCTAAAATTACGTTAACCTGCGGGGGTAGATTCTGCCCCCCCCCCCCCAGAGATCTCGAGAACCTCTCGGTCGATTTCGATGGGGAAAACGTCATTCGATTTAGTCATGTCAAGATTGGACCCCGAAAATTTTGGACCCCATTTGGACCTCGACAAAAAATGGGACCCCGAAATTGCTCTGTTGTTCAAAAATGGGACGGGGGGGCAGGGGGCTAAAAACGAACATTGTGGTTGTTTTTTGAAAGGTCATTGCGGCCATGTGGTTTGAACGATTTTCATGCTCGAAACGTTTTTGAGCTTCAAATGTACTGGTCTTCAATATATCAAAAGAAAGAAAGAAAAAACATAGGCGTATTCAGGGGATGTAAAATGGGGGGATTTTTTTATAACAAATATGTGCTGTCCGTGATTGTTTGGACGACATTTTTTGGACGACATGAACGTCACATGTGGGCATTATTTGCTGTAATTTGTTAAATGTAATATATTGCGCATAGGCGGATCCAGGAAAACAACGTGGGGCACCATGCGCGTAACGCTTTTTATCATCTTACTCATTTGAAGTTGGACCTAATTTGCGGGAGGTTATCGCCTCCCATTTTGTTTTGTACCCGAGCGCGCCTCTGCCAAAAATATTTACAATCCCAGTATTTATGATGTATATTGCATTTAAATTGTTTCTGACGCATTTATTGCACTGCAAACCACGAAGGAAGTACGCGCAGCAAAACCGCATTCGTAACACTCTCCTCAAAACAGGAGCCTGGCCAGGGACGTAGCCAAGGGGGGGGGGGCACGGGGGCCATCCCTGAGCAAAACAAATTGCCACTAGATAAAACGAGATTCTCTGACGACCCCCCCCCCCCCCCCCCCCCCCCGGTCAATAACATATGGCTGAGGAGCGAAATTTGTTCTTACCTCCGACGTGCCCCCCCCCCCCCCCCCCCCCCCTGAGCAAAATCCTGGCTACGAGCCTGAGCCTGGCACTGCCTCTCCTGGGCCGTTTTTTTCTTATTTGATACAACACGCGTCATTCAATTTTGGGAAAAGTCACTTTCAGGACGCGTGGCCCTTAAGGCGAACATTCTGTGGGAAGAGGACAGATGTATAGTCAAACCGGGGCAAGAGTAGTTGATATGGGCCCTGTCATTGAGGCAGAACTTGTAGGAGTAGCCCGGAGACAGTTATAATACAGGTGGGGGTGAACAACATAGGACCTAGGCAGAGTGTGAGAATAGTAGCGGAGTACCGGAGCCTGCTGCAGAGGTTGAAGGAGTCCAGGAAACCAGTCATTGTGACTGGCATCCTCCCTCGCTGTGGAGCCAGTGAAGAGTGGTACTCGAGAGGTCTGACTGTGAACAGCTCAGTTCAGAACTTATGTTCAGCTATGGGCTTAGTTATGTAGACTTATGGGATCAGTTCTATGAGTGGCATAGGTACTATATGAAGGATGGGCTTCACTTATCGGATGAGGGGGCAAGGGCTTTGGAGATGCCTACAGAAGTGTCATTCAGGAAACTAGGTAGGAGGGGGGGGGGGGGGTCAGGGACGCTAGTACTAGGGCATCAGGAAGTAAGCATTGGTAGAAGTTCATGTCAGAATAGGACAGTAGATCATAATTCCCTCAGAATTAGTAGAGTCAGCTCAAAGTATAAGATCACATGTGTGTTGCTGAATGCCCAAAGTATTAGGTCTAAATTTGATGAGTTTGAGTGTTATGTTGCCTTGAAAAGCCTGATATCATTGTGTAACCGAGACATGGGTTAGTGAGGGGTATAATAGGGATAGGCTACAGGATTTCGAGTTACAAGGGTATAACATGTTCTCATACTGCAGAGAATCACGGCAGGGGGGCGGAGTGTTTGTATATGTAAATAGCTTGTACTGCACTACTAGAGTTGATGATTCTAGTAAAGTAAAAGAAGTAGAATCAATCTGGCTTGACATTAAAATTGGTACAGGAAACAGAGGAAGGTTGAGGATAGGTGCATTTTACAGACCAGGGAATCTTCCAAGGAACTCCCAAGCTGAAACAGACCAAGATATTTGTGAGGAAATACGTAGGAACTTTCGGGCTCAGTGTCTTATTATGGGAGATTTTAACTTAAGAGGATACGAAAGTATAGCAGAGGAAACAAATGAGTGTAGGTTGTATAGGCAAATCTTTGAAGAGGAGCTTTTCATGCATCAGTTTGTAACAGAGCCAACCAGACATTGCTCCATTCTAGACCTTGTATCTCAGACAAACAGTGATCTAGTTAGTGACATAAGTATTTGTGCAGGTCTAGGAACCAGTGATCACAATATGGTTAAATTCAATATCTCATCAGAAATGAGGTTCAGGGACGCTAGTACTAGGCATCAGGAAGTAAGCATTGGTAGAAGTTCATGTCAGAATAGGACAGTAGATCATAATTCCCTCAGAATTAGTAGAGTCAGCTCAAAGTATAAGATCACATGTGTGTTGCTGAATGCCCAAAGTATTAGGTCTAAATTTGATGAGTTTGAGTGTTATGTTGCCCTTGAAAAGCCTGATATCATTTGTGTAACCGAGACATGGGTTAGTGAGGGTATAATAGGGATAGGCTACAGGATTTCGAGTTACAAGGGTATAACATGTTCTCATACTGCAGAGAATCACGGCAGGGGGGCGGAGTGTTTGTATATGTAAATAGCTTGTACTGCACTACTAGAGTTGATGATTCTAGTAAAGTAAAAGAAGTAGAATCAATCTGGCTTGACATTAAAATTGGTACAGGAAACAGAGGAAGGTTGAGGATAGGTGCATTTTACAGACCAGGGAATCTTCAAGGAACTCCCAAGCTGAAACAGACCAAGATATTTGTGAGGAAATACGTAGGAACTTCGGGCTCAGTGTCTTATTATGGAGATTTTAACTTAAGAGGATACGAAAGTATAGCAGAGGAAAACAAATGAGTGTAGGTTGTATAGGCAAATCTTTGAAGAGGAGCTTTTCATGCATCAGTTTGTAACAGAGCCAACCAGACATTGCTCCATTCTAGACCTTGTATTCTCAGACAACAGTGATCTAGTTAGTGACATAAGTATTTGTGCAGGTCTAGGAACCAGTGATCACAATATGGTTAAATTCAATATCTCATCAGAAATGAGGCCCAAAGATAACCTTATTATGGTTCCCAAACTTCAGCCAGGCTGATTTTGATGGTATTAGAAATGACCTCGCACAGATAAAATGGAACGTTGAGTTGGCAGGTTTAGATGCATGTGAGGCCTGGAATGTTTTTCAAAGCTAGATAAGCCAAATTCAAAATCGGCATATACCCCTCAGGCACAAACGTAACAGAACCAAGGGCAATCCAGTTTGGCTTACCCCAGAAGTAAGGAGTGCTATACAAGCTAAAAGAAGTGCATTTGGCATTTTGAAGGGATCTTCACTAGATATAATCAGAAGGCCTACCAGAATGCAAGAAATTCAGTTAAGAAAAAGGTCAGAGCAGCTAAAAGGCAAAGGAACTTGATTTAGCTAGACATTGTAATGCAGATAGTAAGAAGTTCTTCAGTTTTTATAAGTAAGTACAGTTTCCAAAAATATAGGTCCATTTAAGGTAGATGATGTGTTAGTTAGCAAGGACAGTGAAATGGTTGAAGTGCTTAATGATCAGTTTCAATCTGTCTTTACTATCGATGACCAGAGTAGTATTGCAGCACTTCAGCTGAGCTAGAGACAGAGGAGACTATAGGAGAGCTAGGTGGCATAAGTAGTGAACTTGTTCTAGAATATCTAAAGAAAGTAAGGCCTAACAAGGCAGAAGGACCTGATGAAATCCATGCTAGACTTTAAGAGAATCTGAAAGGGAGTTGTCGTTCCATTAGCCATAATATTTTCTAAATCACTTGCAGATAGTAAAATTCCACTTGATTGGAAAAGAGCAAATGTTGTTCCTATTCATAAAAAGGGAGATAGAAGTAAAGAGGAAAACTACAAGACCAGTTAGTCTGACCTCATTAGTCTGCAAGGTGCTTGAATCAATCATCAAAGATAGATTGTTGAATTCTTGAGCAAAATGAACTCAAGGATACACAGCATGGCTTTAGGAAGGGCCGTTCTTGTTTAACTAATCTTCTGGAGTTTTTGGATGTTGCAAACAGATAGCTTTGATCAGGGTAAACAGCTAGATGTAGCTTTTCTTGATTTCAGTAAAGCATTTGACAAAGTCCCCCATACAAGACTGGGGTTGCACCTTAAAATTCATGGGATCAGGGCAAGATTCTGGATTGGATAGAACGTGGCTTTCAGGACGCCAGCAAAGGGTTATATTGAATGGGTGCCAATCACAATGGAAGGAGGTTCTCAGTGGGGTTCCACAGGGCTCAGTCCTGGGCCCATTGCTTTTTATAATATTTGTGAATGCAATTGAGAACAGTATAGACAGCAAAGTCTTGAAATTGCAGACGATCTAAAAGTTGTCAGGATTATTAGAGGAAAACATGATCAGGATGTTTTTCAATCAGATCTGGATAAGCTAGTGAGTGGTCTGAAGCATGGCAGATGAAATTCAATTTGAGTAAATGTAAGATTATGCACGCTGGACGGTTGGCAGTAAACATAGGTATGAAATGGGTGGGCAGAAAATGGAGCAGACTGAAAAGGGAAGAGATTTAGTGTCGTGGTAAACAATAGACTATCAGCGTCAGACCAGGTTGTAGAAGCTAGGAAAAAGGCACTTAGAATGCTAGGGGCCATTAACAGAAATGTTTCCTACAAGAGTGAAAAGGTAATAACAAAACTGTATTGTGCATACGTTAGACCACATTTGGAGTATTGTGTACAAGCCTGGTCTCCAACATATGAGAAGATTGCTGGTTGTTAGAAAGAGTTAAAAAAGGGCAACAAAATGGTTAATTGTCTTGGTAGTTTACCTTATGAAGATAGATTAAAGAAATTGGGTATGTTTTCCCTTAGATATAGAAGGCTAAGAGGAGATCTAATTGAAGTCTTCAAATTTGTAAATAGTCAGCATTCTGGATATTTAAAGGGTATGTTTGAGTTCAATAGGGAAAATCGAGGTAGAGGTCATCAGCATAAACTCATTATGAAACAAAGTAGGACTAGGCTACGACAGTCATTTTTCAGTAGAAGGGTTGTAGGACATTGGAATATGCTACCAGGGGATGTCGCTGATGCAGTGACACTTGCTTCCTTCAAAATTAGATTAGATAAATACTTTACAGAGAAGGGATTAGTTCATAAATACTCGTGGGATTAGCCTTCTTTTATGCAGGTAGAGTAAGGTGATTTGAAGGGGCGAGACTGGTGGAGGGGGGTGGGGGTGGGTGGGGGTGGGGTGGGGTGCAACCTCGGATGGGCCCAAGAGGCTCTTTGTTGCACTTTTCTTTTATGTCTTTATGTCTTTATGTTTTTAGGCCTAACAGTTTAGAAGCGGCAAGTGAAAAACCACCGGGGCATATTCTCCCCCCCCCCCCCCCCTCCCGCAGAGAAATGGGAATAGGGTTAAAGTATAAAGGAAGTACAATTTGTACCATACATTTTGAAATAATTGGCAATTTGATTATTATATATGTTGTGTCGTGTGCCCTTTGGCGCACGATTCGGTGTTTACTGTTTACCGTACTGCAGTGTTATGGTATGTGGCGCCACCTGACCGGATGCAGCGGCAGGATCGAGTGAGTCGCGCGCGCGCCGCAGTACAGCAAGGAGCCGAGCGTATTGTCCCTTAACCGGAATACAGTGCTACCTTTGTGACGCCTGTGTTGATGATACCCGGGACCGGAACACGTGACGGTAGAACACTTGGCGACGAGGACGAGATGCGGGCTTAGCATCGTGTGGTTTCCGGCATTTGTTTTGATGCCACAAGGCGTCAAGATGGCGGCGGCGGCTCGAAGCGGCGAACGATTCGGTCGGATCTCGCGGACTTGACTGGAGTGAGTAAATAAACGCAAACTCGTGTTGGGCGCTCGGGAGCGCGAGTGAGAGCCACACTAATTGGAGGGGATCGGCAGTGTGTTGGCTCGCGGAGTAGCCCATGTGTTTGTGTGACCGGATGGGGATGTGCTGCAGGTTGGCTGTGGAGCACGTGACTGCGTCACTGCGTGGATCGGCGTCTGGCTTCGCGGTTGCGAGAGCGAGCCAGGGAGCCAGGGTAGTGGCTTGGAGCCGAGTGCGTGAGCCAGGGGTCTGGGTTGAGGCTCAGAGGCTGGGTGTGTTGGTACAGACACGCGGGAACCGGCCGGGACGGTGTCACGTGTTCGGAGTGGCGGGGGCGTGCGGCCATATTGCGTGGTTTGCGGCAAGTGCCCGCTGGAGGCGCTGTCGGCGGCGGCGGCGACCTTGGCCGGCCGCGGGTGGAGTGATCAGCTGATCGGCGGCAGGTGACGTCACGTCAGCGACTGCGCCTCGGCACGCGCAGGAACTTCCGGCGGCGGCCCGGGACAGACAGCTGATCGGAGCGTGGGAAAAAGACGGCGGTCGGCACGCGCGGGACTGACAGCTGATCGGAGCGTGGGAAACGACGGCGATCGGCACGCACGGGACTGATAGCTGATCGGCGGCGGCGGCGGCGGCCGGACGGGCGGCGCAGCTGACTGAACTGGCGGTGCGTGCGCTGCGGTAAATGATGGATTTACCAGGCATGCAATTGCCGGCGGTAGCGCCGTTTCGGTCGGGTGACGATTTTGAGAGGTGGTTTCGCGGCGTTGAGCGGTACCTGTTGGCGGTTAATATCCAGGACGCAGATCGGAAGTGTGCGGTGTTACTGCACCTGGTCGGGCCGGACACCGCTGACGTGAGCGAAACGTTGCCGGAAGAGGGAAGTCCGACCGAGGACCGTTTCGAAAGACTCAAGCGGAAGCTGACCGCTTATCTAGCGCCCGTGAAGAATGTTGTAGCGGAGCGGTCGGTTTTTCATCAGATGATGATGGGACCGGAGGAGGACCTGGAGCGCTTCCTGGCTCGACTGCGGGCGCAGGTCGTGCGCTGCGGTTACTCAGCCGCGGAAGTGGAGCGCGAGCTGCGCGACAGGTGCGTAGTGGGCAGCCGAGCTGGGCTGCAAGAGAAGCTGGTGCAGCTGGCGCATCGAAGGGTGACGGCCTGACCCTCACCAAGGTCCGCGAGACGGCTAGAGCATACCGTGATATGCGGCAGCTCGGCGCCCAGCTGGCTAGCGCGCGCGTGGCGGAGGCACCGGCAGTTCAAGGCGAAGGCACCGCCGTTAACGCGGTGAGGACGCCTCAGCCGCGACGCGGGCCCTGTTTCCGGTGCGGGGCAACAGGCCACTGGCAGCGGGACTGCACAGCGGCGGAGCCGTGCCTCGTGCGCGTGACGGCCCCGGTCCGACTGGCCCGGCGGCCAGCGGCGGACGCGGCGGGCCGGCCTACGGACGCGGACCTGGCGGCAGGGAGCCACAGGAGAGGAGCAGCAGGAGCGGGCCGGCCAGGCCCAGGCGCTGCTTCAAGTGTGGTGCGGCGGGACATCTAAAGCGGGACTGCCCGCTGCGCAGCCAGGTGGCTTCGGTAGATGAAGACCTGGTATTGGAGGTGTCGCCGCCTCTGCCCAGCCAGCGTGACCGGCTGCCTCTCGTCACGGTGACGATAGGCGGCAGGCCGGTGGAGATGCTGGTCGACACCGGATCTCCAGTGACGATCGTGCCAGCTGGTAGCCTCCCCGGGCTGCAGCTGAGGGCGTCGACAAGGAAACTAACCTCGTTCACGGGGCAGGCGGTGCCTGTCCGGGGAGAGGCGACGGTGACAGTGATCTACGGCGGTCGGCAGAGACAGCTCGGCGTAGTGGTGAGCGACCAGCCCGGGCACCGCCCTCTCCTGGGTCGTGACTGGCTGCGGGAGATACGACTGGACTGGCAGTCAATCTTCCGGATCGGCAGTGCCAGCGGCCAGCTGACACTGGAGTCAGTGAAGGCGGCTCACACGGAGGTGTTCTCTGCGGACTGGGAGGATGGCGCAGGCGGGCGCACCTCACGTTAAAGCCGGGAGCGACGCCGCGGCGGCTGCCGCCGCGCCCAGTGCCGTACGCGTTGTTGCCGCAGGTGGACGCGGAGCTGGAGCGGTGGGTCAGCGAGGGAATCGCCAGGAAGGTGGACCCGTCTGAGAGGAGCTCCGGCTGGGGCACACCGCTGGTGCCGGTGCCGAAGACTTCAGGAGACGTGCGGCTCTGCGCGAGTTATAACCTCACGGTTAATCCCCAGCTCATCGTCAAAAACCACCCACTGCCGTCGCCGGAGGACGTGTTCGCAGGGGTCCGCGGCAGTCTGTTTTGCAAGCTGGACCTGCGACACGCCTACCAGCAGATGGAGCTGGATGAGGACTCCCAGGCGATGACCACGGTGAGCACGCACCGGGGGGAGTTCCTGATGAAGAGGTTGCCGTTCGGGATCGCCAGTTCCGGCGCCCTGTTTCAGGAGGCGATGGACCGGGTGCTGGAGGGACAGGACGGGTGCAGGTGTTACCTGGACGACCTGTTGGTGTTCGGACAAGACGAGCAGGAGCTGCTGCAGCGTCTGGATGAGGTCCTGACCAGGCTGGAGCGGCAGGGGCTGCGACTGGCATCGCAGAAGTGTAAGCTGATGTGCCAGAAGTTGAGTTCCTGGGCTGGAAGGTGACAGCTGATGGCATCAGCCCGACGGACAGCGGAACAGCGGCGTGCTGAGGTCGCCGGAACCGCAGGACGTCAGCCAGCTGAGGTCACTGCTTGGCTCGGTGACGTACTTCGGACGCCTGCTGCCTGACCTGTCCACGGTCCTGGCGCCGCTGTACGCACTGATGAAGAAGGGCATCCCCTGGGAGTGGACGCGGCAGTGTTCAGCGGCGGTAAAGAAGGTGAAGGACATGCTGACGAGCCCGCCGGTGCTGAAGCGGTACGACCCAGCTCTACCGCTGAAGCTGGTAACAGACGCTAGTAGCGTCGGAGTGGGAGCGGCGCTGGTGCACTTGATGCCGGACGGAGCGGAGCGGCCAGTGATGTATGCGTCTCGGACTCTAACACCGACGGAGAGGAAGTACGCGCAGGTTGAGCGGGAGGCGGCGGCGGTGTCGTACGGAGTGAGCCGATTTCACCGATTCCTCTACGGGCGCCAGTTCACGCTCGTGGTGGATAATCGCGCTCTCTCCCGTATCCTGAGCCCCGACAGGAACCTGCCAAGCCTGGCGGCTGCGCGGCTCCAGCGTTACGCACTGCAGCTGGCGGCGTATTCGTACTCAGTGGAGCTGCGGAGGTCAGAGGAAGATGCACGTGGGTGGCAGATAGCCTGTCGCGTCTGGCCGTGCCGTGTTCCAGCAGTGAGCAGAAGGCGATCGACGGGGAGGCGGTGACCGGCAGCTACCTGCTGTACCTGGACGGTGTGGCGCCGGCGCTGACGGCTGAGGCGCTGGTCACAGCAACGAGACGCGACCCGGTGCTGGCCAAGGTGATGGCTTTCGTGCGGTGCGGCTGGCCCGGAAATGTCGAGCCAGAGCTGGCGGCTTTCAAGCGGCGCCAGGACGAACTGTCCACGGACGGCGAGTGTCTCGTGTGGGGCGGGCGCGCAGTCATCCCGCAGCGGCTCCGAGCACGTGTGCTGCGCGAGCTGCACGAAGGACATTTGGGCAGTTCAAAGATGAAGAACCTGGCACGAAGGTTCGTGTGGTGGCCCGGACTCGACGCCGAGCTGGAGGGTGTGGCGCGCGACTGTGCTGACTGTGTGGACAAGCGAGGCGCGCCGCCACACAGCGAACTGCATCCGTGGGAACCCGCCGGAGGACCGTGGGAGCGGATCCACGTGGACTACGCGGGACCGTTTCAGGGCTCCAGCTTCTTGGTTGTGTACGATAGTTATACTAAGTGGCTGGAGGTGGTCCCGATGGGCGAAACGGGCTCGGAGAGTACGATCCGAGAGCTACGAGCTATGTTCGCTCGTTTCGGACTGCCGAGGCAGCTGGTGTCCGATAATGGCCCTCAGTTCACGTCTGCACAGTTCTCCGAGTTCCTGAGCGGTAATGGTGTGCGGCACATCAGGGTCGCACCTTACCACCCGAGTAGCAACGGGGCAGCGGAACGGGCCGTGCAGACGGCAAAGGGCGGCCTGAAGGCGGCGCTGCGAGACGGAGGCTCGCTGTCGCGGCGGCTGCAGAAGTTCCTGTTAGCTTACCGCGCGGCGCCGCACACGGCCACCGGACGGTCTCCTGCGGAGATGATGCTGGGCCGTAACGTCCGGACGCGGCTGGACCTGCTGCGGCCTGATCCGGAGTGGCGGATGCGGGAACAGCAGCAGCGGCAGAGAGCGGCTACAGGAGGTCGGGACAGAGAGCTGCACATCGGAGACGCGGTGTGGGCGCGGTGCTACAGCGGCCCACAGAAGTGGAAGCGAGGGACTGTGGCGGCACGGACCGGACCCGTCTCATACGAGGTTGCGGTCGGCGAGGCTCTCTGGTCCCGCCACGCTGACCAGCTGATACGGGCGGAGCCAGGCAACACCGGTCAACAGGCGGCGGCCGCCAGGACGGCCGGACCGGGCCCGACTGGCGGGACTGGCGCCGCCGACACGTTCGCAGGCGGAGCTGACCGAGGAGCGGCGGCCAGCAGAGCAGATCCAGCAGCGGCGGCCAGCGGAGCTGACCGAGGAGCGGCGGTCGGCGGAGCTGACCGAGCAGCGGCGGCCGGCGGACCGGACCGAGGAGTGGCTAGAGACAGTGAGGGGGCTGGCGTAGCCAGTGAGCGTGAGAACGGAGCTGGCTGGGGTGCCGCTGTGAGCGGGACCGGAGAGGGTGTGAGTGGAGCCGGCCGGGGCGCCGTAGAGGGCGGGGCCGGGGAGAGCCTGAGTGAGGCTCTTGTGAGAGACGACGTTGCGGGTGGTCTGTTTAACCCGCAGCGCCGATCGGGTCGGCGGCCTGTGCCGCCGAAGCGCTTGATCGGAGAGATCTAGGGGAGGAGAGTGTTGTGTCGTGTGCCCTTTGGCGCACGATTCGGTGTTTACTGTTTACCGTACTGCAGTGTTATGGTATGTGGCGCCACCTGACCGGATGCCAGCGGCAGGATCGAGTGAGTCGCGCGCGCGCCGCAGTACAGCAAGGAGCCGAGCGTATTGTCCCTTAACCGGAATACAGTGCTACCTTTGTGACGCCTGTGTTGATGGATACCCGGGACCGGAACACGTGACGGTAGAACAATATACACGAAATTGAAGAGAGAAAAACATCAATCTAAAAGCCATGATTGTTTTAATGTTGAGCGTAAACGATCGTTCGCCGCCATGGTGGTCGTGCTACATGCGTTTTTAACCCGCGCGGCGCTGAGGGGGGTAAATTTTACCCCCCCCCCCCCCCCCCTCCCGGATTTTCTCGATAACTTGAAAACTATGACAGATATCAAAGTGAAACTTACGGTACCTTATGGTGCATCAATTCTACATCTTGTTACATTTTTTTTAATTCGAGAGAATTTTGAGGAGATAATGACGTTTTAGTGACGTCATGTCATGTCATTTTTGGTGAAAAAACGTTAAATGTTTGAAAATTCGTAGAAAATAGCGTGTTAACGCAAATCGCAAATAAAAGACGTCAAAAGAAAGGAAATAACATTGTCTTCAACATGGCTATCTCAGATGTTCAAAATTTGGGGGTTTTGACCCAAAAAATGAAGAAAAAAAAATTGGGGGAAGAATTTCCACAAAAGTTTTTGTTTTAATATTTTCAAAAAACCGGAAGATATATTAGAGAGCCGAGTATGAACGATGTTCAAACCAAATTTCAAAGCAATTTCTTTATTTTTGACTGACTTATGGCTCTCTAAGAATAAGTAGCTCATGACGTCATTTGTTTTTATTGCGTTTTTTGGCTTTTACTGACCAGATACAGACAAATAAATGCCGCCACTGTATTTCGAAGACAAAACTAGTCTAGAAACATGCAATGTTTATTTAGATAAATCAATTTCAAATTTTGACCTTATGGTGACCTGACCTTGACCTGAGGGCGATTATATGGTGTCAGGCTGTGAAAATGGCTGCTTCTATCGAATTATACGTGTAAAATAACCCATACAACATGTGTCGCATGGCTTTCGTAGACCTGTGACCTTTTGTGACCTGACCTTGACCTTGACCTTTGCTTAAAATTTCACTTTTACTTATGCGGGAGATGCATTATACATTTGGGAGCACTTTGTGAGATAATAGTTGCAATACAAGGCTTTGGATGGAAAGTATAGCCCAAAAACCCAAATACTTACATTTTGACACTTGACCTGACCGTGACCTGACATGTGACCTTATGTTAATAATTTCGGGCATGCGTTAGATTCTTCTCACTGAGAGCTTTCGATCGCCGCCTTGCGCGTCTCGCTGCGGTTATTGGTTCGGAAGATACGAGGGGGGGGGGGTAAAATTTACCCCCCCCCAGCACCGCACGTTCGGATGGAGACCCCAGCGCCGCGCGGGTTAAACGCGTTTTGAAAGTGCATAGGCATCCAAGATCGTTTCGAATTCGTTATCTGTGCAGAAAACAACATTATTGGTTACAAGTGTGAGATAAAACGAGACCTATAGAGCAACAAACGTTCCTGATTCTATGTAAGTAATTTTATACAAATAACTGCACAGATATATTTATTCGGACGTATGCGTTATTCTACCTCCCTTTATTAGGTACATATGTTGTGTAACAATTTAATATTGTTATTAATAACGCGCTCTAGCGCTTGACGATCGTTGTCGCAGCGACCGACTGTGACCGGGCGAGGCCACCGCACTGAGGGCCGGATTGACCGTTCTAGCACGACACGGGTCAAAAAATAAATTATCGGGAAATGCTATAAAACCTATCCACTGTGTTCGGAACTCTTCATACCACATTGTCCCGGGCTTTGTTTTTTTATTGCGGGTGTTATTTCATGGCGAAAACCTAACTTAAACGTAGACTTTCGGGTCGCGTCGGCCGGACCCGCCCTCCACACATTTCGGCAGCGTGTCTTTGGAGCAAGAGAACGGGCCAAATTTGAGAACGAAATGTACATATATATATATATATATATATATATATATATATACACCAAAAGATAGCTCTGAATCTGGGGATCATAATTAATCCAAAATTAGTGGCAATCACGCAATCGCTTATGTTGTAAATGTACACCAAATTATTATGGACAAATGGTCGGTACAAAACTATAAAAATATACCTATACAGAAATGTTAAAAAAATGTACCCAGAGTACCCCACCAACAATCATGCCACATGTCTATGAGACTGTGCACTCCATGTTTCACTGCGAAATTATTGCTCCTACTTGCAACTCTTTGCGTGGCAGGTCGATAAGGATCCGTGTCTCGAAAACTACCGTGTGCATATTACGCTCACTACGTGATTAGCCAGAATTGTTTATCCAGTTTTTGGTGAGACTTTTCCATTTCCCCTTCCTTATTGTATTTTTGTCATGCATGTATATTCTCCCCCATCCCCCCCCCCCCCCCGGTGAGAGGGATGGGGAGGACTTCCCTCGTCCTCTCGCAACCTTTACCTATACCATAGATATTCTCAATGCGCGTTCAGTCCAGCAGCCCGCACCTAATAGGCAGTGAGCCGTGAGCGCAATGGCTCGTTTTGTATATTGCAGTGTCTTAACCCTCGCCCAACGGGAGCTTTTTTCACCTTCGCCCTACGGGGGGGGGGGGCTGACAGCCCCCCTGTTAACTTCCAAATCAAGCAACTTAGAGCAATGCAGTAAGAACCAGCATGTTTGCCTGTCATGAGAGGAATCTAACAGTATGCGATTTTTTAGGTTTCAGGTCAACGGGTGACCTTCCAGGTCAAGTGAATGACCTCGGATTTACCACGTCCAGAACAGCGATTTTGCTCTTCAGAAAATCTCGAAATTAAAAATTGATAAATGTAAATAGAAAGGCATGTTCCTAGACCAGTTTTGGCTCAAGGTAATTATTTGTTCGTATCTTGTCAAACAAAAATCCCAGGCTGTGCCAGGGTCTCAATGTGCCAGGCTACTCACAGCGGAAGACCAACCCACCAGCACGCCAACAGAGTTCCCAGGTTAGTATGATAGATACTCGCACAATAGCTTGGAATGTAAGCCGTCCGCTATTATTATTAGATATAGCAGTTGGATTTAGCTTACGCTTACGCTTGATTTGAGTCGTGACAATTACTTTTGAGTTATTGCACCTCTATTTTACTTTCTTATCTCACTTGAGATAACATATTTGAAATCAGCGCACCAAAAAGGACCTACATACTAATTTGCATTGTCTTACAGGCTGCCAGAGCCAGCTTTCGGGCCGTGTCGCGCTAGAAGGGTCAATCCGCGCACTGCGCGCCGGGTCAGCGCCCGCGGCGCTGTGGAGCGCAGCGGAATCGGCCGGCCGGAGCGTGGCAGTCAGTTGGCGCCAGGTTCGGGGCTCGCACGCAGTGCGGTGCTGGAGTCTTGAGCAGGGCAGTTGTACGGTTTCGCTGTCGGGTTTGTTTCTTTAGTTATCCAACATTATTAATTTAATTTCAAATGTTAACCCGCGCAACTGCAGGGGGTCTGCGCCGAACACGAACTGCAGGGGGTTGATTTCCGCGCCCCCGTGATATCTCGAGAACTACGCTACGTAGCGACAAGCGGAAAACGCCATGTGATAGCTTGATACCAGTTCTATCGAAAGTATTCAGTATTTGTTTAGGTCAGGTAAAAATTGAGGTCACCAGAGGTCATCAAAGGTCAAATTTTCCAGCTTTTTCCTGTTTTAGGACTTCGCTCCAGAAATTTCCATATATCTCGGAAACTATGCTAGTTAGAAACAAACGGAAAAAAACAAACGCCAGCCAGTTAATTTTTCAATCGACAAGGTGTATTCAAATTTGATTGCAGGTCAATATTTTAGGCTCCAGAGGTCAAAAAAGGAAAATATGTTTGTTTTTCAAAATCTTTTTCGCTATTAACTTTTTACTTGATAAAGATATCGGAAAACTGTGCACGCCATTGTGTTTATCTCGTCAAGGCGCTTTGAATTATATACATGGTGACCTTGTTAAGTCAACTTAAAAAAATTTGACCTCAGGTCAAGGGTGACCCAAGTAGGGCATGTTGCATATGGGAAGACGTGTCTCGACGAGACAAACACATTGCTGTCTGTTTTACTTCTTTATCTGCATTATGTCGGGAGTTATTGACAAAACAAGTGATGGTGACCTCGGCATGACCTCAAATGACCCCATAGAGGTCACTGAACAAAACTTACACTTGGATCATAAAGAATATCTTATAATAACATGATCCAGAAGTAATTGGACTAATATCTTGAAATAGGAAGCATTTGTATATTTCCCCATTGACTTCTTATGGGGAGGTTACGAAATTGACCTGACCTTAGGTCACCGATATCAAAATTCCGAGATAAACGAATTGTAAGTACTTATGCCCTCATGACATCCTGTAAGCTTCAAACTGATAGGTGAGAAACTCTGGCTTTGGCACAACTGCAAAAAAAAATGGAGGTGGGGTCACTTGACCTGGTCTGGTGAGCTGACCTGAGATGACCAGAGGTTATTTTTCTTCTTCAAAGTGTGCGCAATTGATGTCCTAACAGGTGTGCCAAAACCATTAACACCAGCCTGACGTCCGGCCCCTCTGGCGACATTAATACCTGCCCGACGTCCGGCCCCTCTGGCGACATTAACACCCGCCTGCCGTCCGGCCCCTCTGGTGACATTAACACCTGCCTGCCGTCCGGCCCCTCTGGCGACATTAATACCTGCCTGCCGTCCGGCCCCTCTGGCGACATTAACACCCGCCCGACGTCCGGCCCCTCTGGCGACATTAACACCCGCCCGACGTCCGGCCCCTCTGGCGACATTAACACCCGCCCGACGTCCGGCCCCTCTGGCGACATTAACACCCGCCTGACGTCCGGCCCCTCTGGCGACATTAACACCTGCCTGCCTTCCAGCCCCTCTGGCGACATTAACACCTGCCTGACGTCCGGCCCCTCTGGCGACATTAACACCCGCCTGCCGTCCGGCCCCTCTGGTGACATTAACACCTGCCTGACGTCCGGCCCCTCTGGCGACATTAACACCTGCCTGATGTCCGGCCCCTCTGGCGACATTAACACCCGCCTGCCGTCCGGCCCCTCTGGTGACATTAACACCTGCCTGCCGTCCGGCCCCTCTGGTGACATTAACACCTGCCTGCCGTCCGGCCCCTCTGGCAACATTAACACCCGCCTGCCGTCCGGCCCCTCTGGCGACATTAACACCTGCCTGCCTTCCAGCCCCTCTGGCGACATTAACACCTGCATGGCGTTCTGACCCTCTGGCGACATTAACACCTGCATGGCGTCCGGCCCCTCTGGCGACATTAACACCTGCCTGCCTTCCAGCCCCTCTGGCGACATTAACACCCGCCTGCCGTCCGGCCCCTCTGGCGACATTAACACCCGCCTGCCTTCCAGCCCCTCTGGCGACATTAACACCCGCCTGCCGTCCGGCCCCTCTGGTGACAGTAACACCTGCCTGCCGTCCGGCCCCTCTGGCGACATTAATACCTGCCGAATGTCCGGCCCCTCTGGCGACATTAACACCTGCCCGACGTCCGGCCCCTCTGGTGACATTAACACCTGCCTGCCGTCCGGCCCCTCTGGCGACATTAACACCTGCCTGACGTCCGGCCCCTCTGGCGACATTAACACCCGCCTGCCTTCCAGCCCCTCTGGCGACATTAACACCCGCCTGCCGTCCGGCCCCTCTGGTGACATTAACACCTGCCTGCCGTCCGGCCCCTCTGGCGACATTAATACCTGCCGGATGTCCGGCCCCTCTGGCGACATTAATACCTGCCCGACGTCCGGCCCCTCTGGCGACATTAATACCTGCCGGATGTCCGGCCCGTCTGGCGACATTAACACCCGCCCGACGTCCGGCCCCTCTGGCGACATTAACACCCGCCTGCCGTCCGTCCCCTCTGGCGACATTAACACCTGCCTGACGTCCGGCCCCTCTGGCGACATTAACACCTGCCTGCCTTCCAGCCCCTCTGGCGACATTAACACCTGCATGGCGTCCGGCCCCTCTGGCAACATTAACACCTGCATGGCGTCCGGCCCCTCTGGCAACATTAACACCTGCCTGATGTCCGGCCCCTCTGGCGACATTAACACGCGCCTGACGTCCGGCCCCTCTGGCGACATTAACACCCGCCCGACGTCCGGCCCCTCTGGCGACATTAACACCTGCCTGACGTCCGGCCCCTCTGGCGACATTAATACCTGCCTGATGTCCGGCCCCTCTGGCGACATTAATACCTGCCGGATGTCCGGCCCCTCTGGCGACATTAACACCCGCCTGCCGTCCGGCCCCTCTGGCGACATTAATACCTGCCTGATGTCCGGCCCCTCTGGCGACATTAACACCCGCCCGACGTCCGGCCCCTCTGGCGACATTAACACCCGCCTGCTGTCCGGCCCCTCTGGCGACATTAACACCTGCCTGCCTTCCAGCCCCTCTGGCGACATTAACACCCGCCTGCTGTCCGGCCCCTCTGGTGACATTAACACCTGCCTGCCTTCCAGCCCCTCTGGCGACATTAACACCCGCCTGCCGTCCGGCCCCTCTGGTGACATTAACACCTGCCTGCCTTCCAGCCCCTCTGGCGACATTAATACCTGCCGGATGTCCGGCCCCTCTGGCGACATTAACACCCGCCTGCCGTCCGGCCCCTCTGGTGACATTAATACCTGCCGGATGTTCGGCCCCTCTGGTGACATTAATACCTGCCTGACGTCCGGCCCCTCTGGCGACATTAACACCCGCCTGACGTCCGGCCCCTCTGGCGACATTAACACCTGCCTGCCGTCCGGCCCCTCTGGCGACATTAACACCCGCCTGCCGTCCGGCCCCTCCGGTGACATTAACACCTGCCTGCCTTCCAGCCCCTCTGGCGACAGTAACACCTGCCTGCCTTTCAGCCCCTCTGGCGACATTAACACCCGCCTGACGTCCGGCCCCTCTGGTGACATTAACACCTGCCTGCCTTCCAACCCCTCTGGCGACATTAACACCCGCCTGCCGTCCGGCCCCCCTGGCGACATTAACACCTGCCTGATGTCCGGCCCCTCTGGCGACATTAACACCCGCCTGACGTCCGGCCCCTCTGGCGACATTAATACCTGCCGGATGTCCGGCCCCTCTGGCGACATTAATACCTGCCGGATGTCCGGCCCGTCTGGCGACATTAACACCCGCCCGACGTCCGGCCCCTCTGGCGACATTAACACCTGCCCGACGTCCGGCCCCTCTGGCGACATTAATACCTGCCGGATGTCCGGCCCCTCTGGCGACATTAACACCCGCCCGACGTCCGGCCCCTCTGGCGACATTAACACCTGCCCGACGTCCGGCCCCTCTGGCGACATTAATACCTGCCGGATGTCCGGCCCCTCTGGCGACATTAACACCTGCCCGACGTCCGGCCCCTCTGGCGACATTAATACCTGCCGGATGTCCGGCCCCTCTGGCGACATTAACACCCGCCCGACGTCCGGCCCCTCTAGCGACATTAACACCTGCCCGACGTCCGGCCCCTCTGGCGACATTAATACCTGCCGGATGTCCGGCCCCTCTGGCGACATTAACACCCGCCCGACGTCCGGCCCCTCTGGCGACATTAACACCTGCCCGACGTCCGGCCCCTCTGGCGACATTAATACCTGCCGGATGTCCGGCCCCTCTGGCGACATTAACACCCGCCCGACGTCCGGCCCCTCTGGCGACATTAACACCTGCCCGACGTCCGGCCCCTCTGGCGACATTAATACCTGCCGGATGTCCGGCCCCTCTGGCGACATTAATACCTGCCGGATGTCCGGCCCCTCTGGCGACATTAATACCTGCCGGATGTCCGGCCCCTCTGGCGACATTAACACCTGCCTGATGTCCGGCCCCTCTGGCGACATTAATACCTGCCCGACGTCCGGCCCCTCTGGCGACATTAATACCTGCCGGATGTCCGGCCCCTCTGGCGACATTACGTCATCATGCACCGACTCTTCGCGGCTGGGAATTCCAACAGTCTGTGTTCGTGTGTGCGGCACTGTGTATCCACTGCTGAAAAGCCAGCAACACCGCGGCTTGTTCTGGCTATATTAACTGGGGTTGATTGTGCCCGACTGAGAGAAGAAACTGAGGGTTAAGGGAATCGATATATTTCTGATCAAAATATGCAGAATTAGGCACGATTACAATATAGTAAAGCATATACTTGGTGTGAACAAAAGTTATCGACGGACAGTAATCTAAGTTAAATAAATTTGGCACAAGATTTATCAAACACAGGCGAAATTTCCCTTAAGAACACAATCTAAGTAGACCGTAAGCACCAACAACGACATTGCTAATAATAGTGATCACCTGAAAACCTGACCATTTTTGAAGCACCAGGTCACGAATAACCGTTGCAGTAGTGGAAAGGCACTCACAAACCCCTGCTTTTAAAACACCCTAAAAAACCGCTAAACCCGCTACTTCACAAACAGCGCATGGCGACACCTACATTTAATGACACAATATAATTAAAGGTACAAACACCAAAGCCACGATACAGAATACACCCCACACGTGAAGAAGGCAGTCGCAGTAGAGGGGCGGGCGTCGGTCAAACCGGGACAGCCGGCCACTGCTGGCTCCTGCACGGCACCCCTCTAGCACGGAGCGCCGAGCATGCCAGCTAGCGACTGGCCCTGCACGGCGTCCTCCTCCCAGCCAGCAGTGGCCGGGGCCGAGCGAGGCCCGAGCGAGGCCCGCTGGTCGGGGCCGGGTACAGAACACCGGTCTACGGGTACTCGATCCCGTGGCAGATCTTCTGGGTGAGTTGGCGTTTATTGGTCCACGGCTGGTCATACACGACCACATCGCATTTCTGCCAGACAGGGGGTCGGGTCAGCAAGGTTCAGCTCAGCCAGGGGGGTCGGGAGGTGCAGCTCAGAGCTGGAGTTAGTGCAGAGGATACAGCGGGGTCGGGTAGCAAGGTGCAGCTCAGCCAGGGGGGTCGGGAGGTGCAGCTCAGAGCTGGAGTTAGTGCATAAGATACAGCGGGGTCGGGTCAGCAAGGGGCAGCTCAGCCAGGGGGGTCGGGAGGTGCAGCTCAGAGCTGGAGTTAGTGCAGAGGATACAGCGGGGTCGGGTAGCAAGGTGCAGCTCAGCCAGGGGGGTCGGGAGGTGCAGCTCAGAGCTGGAGTTAGTGCAGAAGATACAGCGGGGTCGGGTCAGCAAGGTGCAGCTCAGCCAGGGGGGTCGGGAGGTGCAGCTCAGAGCTGGAGTTAGTGCAGAGGATACAGCGGGGTCGGGTAGCAAGGTGCAGCTCAGCCAGGGGGGTCGGGAGGTGCAGCTCAGAGCTGGAGTTAGTGCAGAAGATACAGCGGGGTCGGGTCAGCAAGGTGCAGCTCAGCCAGGGGGGTCGGGAGGTGCAGCTCAGAGCTGGAGTTAGTGCAGAGGATACAGCGGGGTCGGGTCAGCAAGGTGCAGCTCAGCCAGGGGGGGTCGGGAGGTGCAGCTCAGAGCTGGAGTTAGTGCAGAAGATACAGCGGGGTCGGGTCAGCAAGGTGCAGCTCAGCCAGGGGGGTCGGGAGGTGCAGCTCAGAGCTGGAGTTAGTGCAGAGGATACAGCGGGGTCGGGTCAGAAAGGTGCAGCTCAGCCAGGGGGGTCGGGAGGTGCAGCTCAGAGCTGGAGTTAGTGCAGAGGATACGGTTCACATTCGGTGTCAGAACAGAAATATATCAGTAGCTCCACTAACAATCGACCATTACATAAACAAAGGAAGACAATGTAAGGTTAACTGTTGCCCGACCATACGAGTACTTTCAGAGGCTTTATTTTTTTTCAATTAAATTTAGCCCGAACCTTTTGAATGGACGGATTTCCGAGGTCAGGACCAGCGCTAAGCAGAGCTTGTTGCGCAGGCCCTGACCCCTACCGTCCGATCGGGAAATTCCGGGTAGCCGGCATAATTTAGAGGCGTAAGTTTAACGTGTCCGACATACCTGGACACGGCCCGCCCCGCCCTCTGACCTTGAGTGCGACCGCTGCCACCGGCCGCAGGCGATCCCAGTCAGCGAGCGCCGAAGCGACTCGAACCCGGCTTGCCACAGCGGGGAAGGTCAAAAGCACAGCGCCCTCCCGACTGAGGTACAGGGACGGACTAATTTGTGTACATTATTTGAGAAGAATGTGTTGGACAACCCTACCCGATAGTAAACAAAATCGGCCGTTCAAGCCGTGTGCTCCCGAAAAACATTTTTCGCGGGCCTAGCATTACAGGAGCCAATAAAGCCGGGCCTGTATTTGCGTCTCCGTCTGTAGTGGACGACCCCAAAGAGGCCCTATAGGAAAGTATTACGACACGACGGTGCCCCTTTCGTCAGGATGTGTCCACTCACCACTTTGCCAGGCGAGGCGGCCGTCTCGTACTCCGAGCCCTCGACGTGCGTCGCCGCATCGCCGGTAGTTTCCACTAGAGTCATGCTTATGCGGTAGTTCTTGCCACTGACGACCTGCAGCGAACATAATGCATCATTCAGTCAGAACAAAGGGCATAAAAGACGCCATTTTATCAAAACGCATGACACCGAACGTCTCATACCGTCAGAACATAGGACACAGAACACCTCATTCCGTCAGAACATAGGACACAGAACACCTAATTCCGTCAGAACATAGGACAGAACACCTCATTCCGTCAGAGCATAGGACACAGAACACCTCATTCCGTCAGAACATAGGACACAGAACACCTCATTCCGTCAGAACATAGGACACAGAACACCTCATTCCGTCAGAACATAGGACACAGAACACCTCATTCCGTCAGAACATAGGACACAGAACACCTCATTCAGTCGGAACATAGGACACAGAACACCTCATTCCGTCAGAACATAGGACACAGAACACCTCATTCAGTCGGAACATAGGACACAGAACACCTCATTCCGTCAGAACATAGGACACAGAACACCTCATTCCGTCAGAACATAGGACACAGAACACCTCATTCCGTCAGAACATAGGACACAGAACACCTCATTCCGTCAGAACATAGGACACAGAACACCTCATTCCGTCAGAACATAGGACACAGAACACCTCATTCCGTCAGAACATAGGACACAGAACACCTCATTCCGTCAGAACATAGGACACAGAACACCTCATTTCATTGGAACATAGGACACAGAACACCTCATTCCGTCAGAACATAGGACACATAACACCTCATTTCATCGGAACATAGGACACAGAACACCTCATTCCGTCAGAACATAGGACACAGAACACCTCATTTCATCGGAACATAGGACACAGAACACCTCATTCAGTCGGAACATAGGACACAGAATACCTCATTCCGTCAGAACATAGGACACAGAACACCTCATTCCGTCAGAACATAGGACACAGAACACCTCATTCCGTCAGAACATAGGACACAGAATACCTCATTCCGTCAGAACATAGGACACAGAACACCTCATTTCATCGGAACATAGGACACAGAACACCTCATTCAGTCGGAACATAGGACACAGAATACCTCATTCCGTCAGAACATAGGACACAGAACACCTCATTCCGTCAGAACATAGGACACAGAATACCTCATTCCGTCAGAACATAGGACACAGAACACCTCATTCCGTCAGAACATAGTTCACAGAACACCTCATTCCGTCAGAACATAGGACACAGAACACCTCATTCCGTCAGAACATAGGACACAGAACACCTCATTCAGTCGGAACATAGGACACAGAACACCTCATTTCATCGGAACATAGGACACAGAACACCTCATTCCGTCAGAACATAGGACACAGAACACCTCATTCCGTCAGAACATAGGACACAGAACACCTCATTCCGTCAGAACATAGGACACAGAACACCTAATTTCATTGGAGCATAGGACACAGAACACCTCATTCCGTCAGAACATAGGACACAGAACACCTCATTCCGTCAGAACATAGGACACAGAACACCTCATTCTGTCAGAACATAGGACACATAACACCTCATCCAGTCGGAACATAGGACACAGAACACCTCATTTAATTGGAGCATAGGACACAGAACACCTCATTCCGTCAGAGCATAGGACACAGAACACCTCATTCCGTCAGAACATAGGACACAGAACACCTCATTCCGTCAGAGCATAGGACACAGAACACCTCATTCCGTCAGAACATAGGACACAGAACACCTCATTCCGTCAGAACATAGGACACAGAACACCTCATTCCGTCAGAACATAGGACACATAACACCTCATTCCGTCAGAACATAGGACACAGAACACCTCATTCCGTCAGAACATAGGACACAGAACACCTCATTCAGTCGGAACATAGGACACAGAACACCTCATTCCGTCAGAACATAGGACACAGAACACCTAATTTCATCAGAACATAGGACACAGAACACCTCATTCCGTCAGAACATAGGACACAGAACACCTCATTCAGTCAGAACATAGGACACAGAACACCTCATTCCGTCAGAACAAATGACACAGAACACCTCATTCCGTCAGAACATAGGACACATAACACCTCATTCCGTCAGAACATAGGACACAGAACACCTCATTCCGTCAGAACATAGGACACAGAACACCTCATTCCGTCAGAACATAGGACACAGAACACCTCATTCCGTCAGAACAAATGACACAGAACACCTCATTCCGTCAGAACATAGGACACAGAACACCTCATTCAGTCAGAACATAGGACACAGAACACCTCATTCCGTCAGAACATAGGACACAGAACACCTCATTCTGTCAGAACATAGGACACATAACACCTCATTCCGTCAGAACATAGGACACAGAACACCTCATTCCGTCAGAACATAGGACACAGAACACCTCATTCCGTCAGAACAAATGACACAGAACACCTCATTCCGTCAGAACATAGGACACAGAACACCTCATTCCGTCAGAACATAGGACACAGAACACCTCATTCCGTCAGAACATAGGACACAGAACACCTCATTCCGTCAGAACAAATGACACAGAACACCTCATTCCGTCAGAACATAGGACACAGAACACCTCATTCCGTCAGAACATAGGACACAGAACACCTCATTCCGTCAGAACATAGGACACAGAACACCTCATTCAGTCGGAACATAGGACACAGAACACCTCATTCCGTCAGAACATGGACACAGAATACCTCATTCCGTCAGAACATAGGACACAGAACACCTCATTTCATCGGAACATAGGACACAGAACACCTCATTCCGTCAGAACATAGGACACAGAACACCTCATTCCGTCAGAACATGGACACAGAATACCTCATTCCGTCAGAACATAGGACACAGAACACCTCATTCCGTCAGAACATAGGACACAGAACACCTCATTCCGTCAGAACATAGGACACAGAACACCTCATTCCGTCAGAACATAGGACACAGAACACCTCATTCCGTCAGAACATAGGACACAGAACACCTCATTCAGTCAGAACATAGGACACAGAACACCTCATTCCGTCAGAACATAGGACACAGAACACCTCATTCCGTCAGAACATAGGACACAGAACACCTCATTCCGTCAGAACATAGGACACAGAACACCTCATTCCGTCAGAACATAGGACACAGAACACCTCATTTCATCGGAACATAGGACACAGAACACCTCATTCCGTCAGAACATAGGACACAGAACACCTCATTCCGTCAGAACATGGACACAGAATACCTCATTCCGTCAGAACATAGGACACAGAACACCTCATTCCGTCAGAACATAGGACACAGAACACCTCATTCCGTCAGAACATAGGACACAGAACACCTAATTTCATCAGAACATAGGACACATAACACCTCATTCCGTCGGAACAAAGGACACAGAACACCTCATTTCATCGGAACATAGGACACAGAACACCTCATTCCGTCAGAACATAGGACACAGGACACCTCATTCCGTCAGAACATAGGACACAGAACACCTCATTCCGTCAGAACATAGGACACAGAACACCTCATTCCGTCAGAGCATAGGACACAGAATACCTCATTCCGTCAGAACATAGGACACAGAACACCTCATTTCATCGGAACATAGGACACATAACACCTCATTCCGTCAGAACATAGGACACAGCACACCTCATTCAGTCAGAACATAGGACACAGAACACCTCATTCCGTCAGAACATAGGACACAGAACACCTCATTCCGTCAGAACATAGGACACAGAACACCTCATTCCGTCAGAACATAGGACACAGAACACCTCATTCAGTCAGAACATAGGACACAGAACACCTCATTCCGTCAGAACATAGGACACAGAACACCTCATTCCGTCAGAACATAGGACACAGAACACCTCATTCCGTCAGAACATAGGACACAGAACACCTCATTCAGTCAGAACATAGGACACAGAACACCTCATTCCGTCAGAACATAGGACACAGAACACCTCATTCCGTCAGAGCATAGGACACAGAATACCTCATTCCGTCAGAACATAGGACACAGAACACCTCATTCAGTCAGAACATAGGACACATAACACCTCATTCCGTCAGAGCATAGGACACAGAACACCTCATTCAGTCAGAACATAGGACACAGAACACCTCATTCCGTCAGAACATAGGACACAGAACACCTCATTCCGTCAGAACATAGGACACAGAACACCTCATTCCGTCAGAACATAGGACACAGAACACCTCATTCCGTCAGAACATAGGACACAGAACACCTCATTCAGTCAGAACATAGGACACAGACCACCTCATTCCGTCAGAACATAGGACACAGAACACCTCATTTCATTGGAGCATAGGACACAGAACACCTCATTCCGTCAGAACATAGGACACAGCAGATGTCATTTTATCGAAACGCATGACATGAGGACACAATTCCGTAAGGTATGTATGTACGGCGCAACATAATGGCACGAAAGCAGCATATAGGCCCAAAAGCTCTCATTAAAATGCGACATTTCATTTCATTTGCGAGATTTTATCGGTGGCATTTGAATGGCCATGAAGTGGAAATATGTTGTTTTAAACAACAGTATATGAAATGTTTGGTCGTAACACCTGAAACAGAACACCTGATACTAAGTTTAAAAAACAACATTTTGGCGAATAAAGAATTTCAATTTAATGATTAAATGAAAGGAAATGTGCTCATTTATAACACCATTCCACGTCTACAATATAGAGCCGACCCATGCATGCCTGTAAGCATAGCTCAACACTCGGTATCAATTCCAATTTTTCGACATGTGTCTGCCTCCGGCCTGGCCGCTGAACTCGGCCCGCAGTATCCCTTACACGTCAAACAACGCTACGTCACGGCCGAACAGTGCGACGTTAGCGTTATCGTGGCCTTCACTAGCCTGTTCAACACACTGCCAGGTCACAAAGGCTGGTTATGGCTGTGCTGAGCATCGAGATTGCCTTGGACACGGCACCAGTTGATGTTTTATAACTTCGATCGAGGGGTGGTGTGTTCATTCAGTGAATATGTATAATTCATTTGAAACCGTGTCTATAAATATACGTCACCTTCACCAACAGCTACTTGCCTGGCTCTCCGCTACATCGATGGAGTGCAGTTTGAAGAAGGCACTGTGGTTGATGTCGCTCTGTATGTTCGGCACGGCGAACGCCGCCATCTCCTTGACCTGCGCGTCGTCCAACGGCTTCGCGGACCACCCTCCGGCCGCCATGGCACTTGCCGCCTGGAACACCACGGGGACACGGGCGGCGGTGAGCGGACAGTGCCGGAGGGTGGGCAATACACTGAGCTGGAGCAAGTATGCGGTGTGAAGAACGCAGAGTTCGGCACCACTGCTCAATGTTTAGAAGTAGTACAGCGACAGGACATCGAGGAGCTCATCCTGGATCATTTGTCCAGCAAGACATGCCTCTTTGCACGTTACCTATAACATAAAATAACCCGTACAGTTAATATTAAAACAGTTTTAGTTTGGATAGGGACAATCATGTTTACATCTTATTTACATGATGCTGTTTGAGTCGAGACGCAACCATTTAGGGGACGGTGTCTCACTAAATACTTGTCTGTCTATATTTTCGCCAGTAAGTCGATCGTCAGCAGTGACCCTTCGCCATTCGTAACAAACATAATGCAATGGCCATTCGTAACAGCAATGGCTTGCTGGTGGCGACTCGCTCGTCCTTCCGTGGTGTATGGGAAAATATGATTGTGAGCGGCCCGGCCCGTGGCGACGCTTTTGAGAAGCTCATATCTCTGCAACCGCACGTCCGATTGACAAGCGGACTTCTTTGCTGAGCAGCCCCATCCAATCTGCCCTGTTTGAGACCGGTGCCGATTATGTGGGTGACTACCACTGCACGTGCCGCGTGCCGCGTAAGGGGCGTTGAAAAGTATTTTCTCGCAATAACTCCGCAGCGGCTGGGCAGATTATGTGCAAATTTCGTGTGTGGTTAGGGACCCCCCCCCCCCCCCCCCCCCCCCAGCCGCCACTTTCACACAACTCAGGGGTGGGGTGACTCTGCACGTGCGCACGTGCACACCCCTATTCTGTATCTCGGGAACGGCCGAGCCGATTGTGTTCAAATTTGGTGTGTGGTTAGGGACCTCTCATCCGCCAGTTTCCCACAAGTCAGGGTGGGGTGGCTCTGCACGTTCGCACGTGCACACCCCTATTCTATATCTCAGGAACGGCTGAGACGATTGTGTTCAAATTTGGTGTGTGGTTAGGGACCTTTCATCCGCCAGTTTCTCACAAGTCAGGGTGGGGTGGCTCTGCACGTTCGCACGTGCACACCCCTATTTGTATATCAGGAACGGCTGAGCCGATTGTGTTCAAATTTGATGTGTGGTTAGGAACCTCTCAGCCGCCGCCTTTCCACAAGTCAGGGTGGGGTGGCTTTGCACGTGCATACCCCTATTATATATCTCTGGAACGGCTGAGCCGATTGTGTTCAAATTTGGTGTGTGGTTAGGGACCTCTCAGCCGCCGCCTTTCCACAAGTCAGGGTGGGGTGGCTTTGCACGTGCATACCCCTATTATATATCTCTGGAACGGCTGAGCCGATTGTGTTCAAATTTGGTGTGTGGTTAGGGACCTCTCAGCCGCCGCCTTTCCACAAGTCAGGGTGGGGTGGCTTTGCACGTGCATACCCCTATTATATATCTCTGGAACGGCTGAGCCGATTGTGTTCAAATTTGGTGTGTGGTTAGGGACCTCTCAGCCGCCGCCTTTCCACAAGTCAGGGTGGGGTGGCTTTGCACGTGCATACCCCTATTATATATCTCTGGAACGGCTGAGCCGATTGTGTTCAAATTTGGTGTGTGGTTAGGGACCTCTCAGCCCCCACTTTCCCACAAGTCCAAAGTGGGTGACTCTGCACGTGCGCACCCATTTTTGTATCTCAGAAACTATTTGCCCGATCGTGTTGAAATTCCCCATACATTTCCTTCGCGCTCGCTCGTTCATCGCCAACTACGGCGCCTTACTGGTTTTTATGTGTATTTTGTCCACGTCTTTTAATTTTTTAAGCCTTATTTTTGCCCGCCGGTTTCTCAAACTGTTGAAACCAGTGTCAGAAACAAATTTTGCTACTTGCTGAACACCGACGATACATACGATACAAATAAACAATATCCATTTACATTTACAACTCATGTTTGGCAACCAGAGATTACATGTGTCATGTGATACCCTGTATGGCGCCGATGAATGTTCACGACTGACAACAAGGTGAGGTAACAGGCGCCCCCGCCAGCAGACAGCTCGCGCATAACAGAGGCAGAGGACAGCGGCTGTCTGTTCTCCGGCGCCCCCGCCAGCAGACAGCTCGCGCATAACAGAGGCAGAGGACAGCGGCTGTCTGTTCTCCGGCGCCCCGCCAGCAGACAGCTCGCGCTAACAGAGGCAGAGGACAGCGGCTGTCTGTTCTCCGGCGCCCCGCCAGCAGACAGCTCGCGCTAACAGAGGCAGAGGACAGCGGCTGTTTGTCCTCCGGCGCCCCGCCAGCAGACAGCTCGCGCATAACAGAGGCAGAGGACAGCGGCTGTCTGTCCTCCGGCGCCCCGCCAGCAGACAGCTCGCGCATAACAGAGGCAGAGAACAGCGGCTGTCTGTCCTCCGGCGCCCCGCCAGCGGCCGTCTTCTCCTCTGCAATCTCTCAGCGGTACACAGTGAACACCAGTGCAGGAGGCGTGACCCTATCCTCTCGTATGGGGGGGGGGGACCTTCCAGCTGCCGGCTCGGCCGGGGAAGGTCCGCTGAGCTCTATGGCCCCCCATAGGGCTCAGCCGACCTTGCGGTCTATCCTGCATCCATCTTCGTCACGAGGATCGTGACGAAGACGCTCGCATCTGGTGACTTGACCTCGGCGGCTTCCCCAGTCACCCAATTCGCCGAACGGAACGTCATACAACCAACACCGCAGTCAGCACAAAAGCAGACCTGCAAATACCCTGGCTGTACTAAGTAAGCAGACCTGCAAATAACCTGGCTGTACTAAGTAAGCAGACGTTACTTAGCACAGGAAGTGGGGTTTACACAGAGAGAAACGCCTGCAAATATGAGTCAACACGGGTTCCCGTGTAGACTGGCAAGTGGCAAGACTCGTGAACTCAGTAGCACTGGACTGGTAAACTGAGATGACGAACCTACTCTCACGTGGTGGGTCATGTGGGCTCGGGCGCCTCCTATCGGTCTACAGCACGGGCGGGGCGGGAAACTCACAACTTCCACACCTACACTTACTTGATACTTATACCTTCTTGTATATCAGAGCTGGCTATTTAGCACGCGCCCTGGAGGGCCTCTGGGAATTACACTCACTGATACACGCACTGATGATATCATTTTGAAATTTGGTATGGTAGTTGCCCATATGTCGTTATCTGACATATATTCTTCTTTTTTTCTTCATATCTGTGAAAAATTTGATTTTGTGGCCATTTAAAAAAACTTTTTGAAATTTTTGGGGTCAAAAACCAAAATTTTCGAAATTTGGAGATAGCTGGTTTGTAACCCTTGCAATGTTCTACCTTTTAGCGTTTATCGATTGCATTTTGCTTCCAATGCGGCATTTGTACGGCCTGGCAAGTTTAACTGATTGTGTCAAAATCGTGTTTAGTGACGTCACTAAATTTATTATATCTCGAAAAATTTCTGACGAAATTGCTTCATTTTTGCACAAAATGTGTAAAAATGATGCCCGGAAAGGTGCTCAAAGTTTGGCGTCGATATCTGCATAAGTTGTTGAGATATTCCTAATATTCCTAAGGGAGGCTAAAAAAGCCCCCCCCCGTGACTCCCGGGTTAAATGATTTGTTGTAAAGTCTACTGATATAATAGGGATGATAGAAGTTGCCTTTGACCTCAGGTCATTTACATTACGGATGCAAATTTCAAGATCATGGAGCCGGCCCCGGGCCTAAATTCAGGCCCGGCGGGCCTGAAGCTGTGTCTGAACTCAGGCTTGCCGGTTTCATGCCGGGCTCAGCCAGGGGCGTCGCCACGTTTTTTTTTTACTGGGGGGGGGGGACGCAGTCACAACTCACAGTCGCAGTCAAAAGTTGTTGACTGCGGGGGGGGGGGGGTAGCGTCGGGTCGTCATCACAAAGAGGTCGTTGAGAGGGGGGTCGGGTCCTCAGCGCAAATTAAGTACGTACATCATTAAGTACTAAGAAAGGACTCAACAATGGCTAAAAATTACATGTAATTTGAGGTAAGAATAAATAAAGTTTCATATCCTTTGGAACGAATTCAGCAAACAAAAAATCAAGCAAGTCTGCTTTCTTGGGAGGGACGTTGTGGGGGGGGGGGGGGGGGATAAAATACCACCCCCCCCCCCCCCTGAAGTTCGGGGGTTAAAATATTGTTTAATGTATAATGAATCAGACATGCAGATTGCTGCCTGCCGGGCCTGGCGGGTGCTGCCACTTGTGGCCAGGCTTGATGCCGGTGCCAACTCATTTATGAGCCGGTTCCTGTTTTTTTTTAAAAATATTTTTTGCATCTCTAATTTACATATCAACATTTCATTGCGGTCATTTTGGATTTTTTGTTTATACTTTGATGGCCTATAGCTAACAAAATCGGCCGATTTGTATTTTTCTTACTTTCGACGGACCATTTACACACACACACACACACACACACACACACACACACACACACACACACACACACACACACACACACACACACACACACACACACACACACACACACACACACACACACACACACACACACACACACACACACACACACACACACACACACACACACACACACACACACACACACACACACACACACACACACACACACACACACACACACACACACACACACACACACACACACACACACACACACACACACACACACACACACACACACACACACACACACACACACACACACACACACACACACACACACACACACACACACACACACACACACACACACACACACACACACACACACACACACACACACACACACACACACACACACACACACACACACACACACACACACACACACACACACACACACACACACACACACACACACACACACACACACACACACACACACACACACACACACACACACACACACACACACACACACACACACACACACACACACACACACACACACACACACACACACACACACACACACACACACACACACACACACACACACACACACACACACACACACACACACACACACACACACACACACACACACACACACACACACACACACACACACACACACACACACACACACACACACACACACACACACACACACACACACACACACACACACACACACACACACACACACACACACACACACACACACACACACACACACACACACACACACACACACACACACACACACACACACACACACACACACACACACACACACACACACACACACACACACACACACACACACACACACACACACACACACACACACACACACACACACACACACACACACACACACACACACACACACACACACACACACACACACACACACACACACACACACACACACACACACACACACACACACACACACACACACACACACACACACACACACACACACACACACACACACACACACACACACACACACACACACACACACACACACACACACACACACACACACACACACACACACACACACACACACACACACACACACACACACACACACACACACACACACACACACACACACACACACACACACACACACACACACACACACACACACACACACACACACACACACACACACACACACACACACACACACACACACACACACACACACACACACACACACACACACACACACACACACACACACACACACACACACACACACACACACACACACACACACACACACACACACACACACACACACACACACACACACACACACACACACACACACACACACACACACACACACACACACACACACACACACACACACACACACACACACACACACACACACACACACACACACACACACACACACACACACACACACACACACACACACACACACACACACACACACACACACACACACACACACACACACACACACACACACACACACACACACACACACACACACACACACACACACACACACACACACACACACACACACACACACACACACACACACACACACACACACACACACACACACACACACACACACACACACACACACACACACACACACACACACACACACACACACACACACACACACACACACACACACACACACACACACACACACACACACACACACACACACACACACACACACACACACACACACACACACACACACACACACACACACACACACACACACACACACACACACACACACACACACACACACACACACACACACACACACACACACACACACACACACACACACACACACACACACACACACACACACACACACACACACACACACACACACACACACACACACACACACACACACACACACACACACACACACACACACACACACACACACACACACACACACACACACACACACACACACACACACACACACACACACACACACACACACACACACACACACACACACACACACACACACACACACACACACACACACACACACACACACACACACACACACACACACACACACACACACACACACACACACACACACACACACACACACACACACACACACACACACCTCCGGTGCGAGTTTTAACACCCATTGCCCACCTAAGCTCAGCGTGCAACGGTACACTACTCACTTGTTTGACCGGCGACCGTACGGTTGACCCGACATCAGTCCACCCGACGACACCCGACAAACTGACGGGGTTCCGACTCAGCGTGCCTGCTCTTACCAGTTATAGGGCCTTGCTCTCACCACTCACCGGCTCTACCCACGCCGAGAACTCGCCACAGACCGGCTCTACCCACGCCGAGAACTCACCACAGACCGACTCTACCCACGTCGAGAACTCACCACTCACCGACTCTACCCACGCCGATAACTCACGCCGTTCTCACCACAGACCAACTCTACCCACGCCGATAACTCACCACAGACCAACTCTACCCACGCCAAGAACTCGCCACAGACCGACTCTACCCACGTCGAGAACTCGCCACTCACCGGCTCTACCCACGCCGAGAACTCACCACAGACCAACTCTACCCACGCCGAGAACTCGCCACAGACCAACTCTACCCACGCCAAGAACTCGCCACAGACCAACTCTACCCACGCCGAGAACTCGCCACAGACCAACTCTACCCACGCCGAGAACTCGCCACAGACCGACTCTACCCACGTCGAGAACTCGCCACTCACCGGCTCTACCCACCCCGAGAACTCGCCACAGACCGGCTCTACCCACGCCGATAACTCACCACAGACCAACTCTACCCACGCCGAGAACTCACCACAGACCAACTCTACCCACGCCGAGAACTCACCACAGACCAACTCTACCCACGCCGAGAACTCGCCACAGACCGACTCTACCCACGTCGAGAACTCGCCACTCACCGGCTCTAGCCACGCCGATAACTCGCCAGTCACCGACTCTACCCACGCCGAGAACTCACCACAGACCAACTCTACCCACGCCGAGAACTCACCACAGACCAACTCTACCCACGTCGAGAACTCGCCACAGACCAACTCTACCCACGCCGAGAACTCGCCACAGACCAACTCTACCCACGCCGAGAACTCGCCACAGACCAACTCTACCCACGCCGAGAACTCGCCACAGACCGACTCTACCCACGTCGAGAACTCGCCACTCACCGGCTCTACCCACGCCGAGAACTCACCACAGACCAACTCTAACCACGACGAGAACTCGCCACAGACCAACTCTACCCACGCCGAGAACTCGCCACAGACCAACTCTACCCACGCCGAGAACTCGCCACAGACCAACTCTACCCACGCCGAGAACTCGCCACAGACCGACTCTAACCACGCCGAGAACTCGCCACAGACCAACTCTACCCACGCCGAGAACTCGCCGCAGACCGACTCTACCCACGTCGAGAACTCGCCACTCACCGGCTCTACCCACGCCGAGAACTCGCCACTCACCGACTCTACCCACGCCGAGAACTCGCCACAGACCGACTCTACCCACGCCGAGAACTCGCCACTCACAGACTCTACCCACGCCGAGAACTCACCACAGACCAACTCTACCCACGCCGAGAACTCGCCACTCACCGACTCTACTCACGCCGAGAACTCACCACAGACCGGCTTTACCCACGCCGAGAACTAGCCACTCACCGACTCTACCCACGCCGAGAACTCGCCACTCACTGACTCTACCCACGCCGAGAACTCACCACAGACCGGCTCTACCCACGCCGAGAACTCGCCACAGACCGGCTCTACCCACGCCGAGAACTCGCCACTCACCGACTCTACCCACGCTGAGAACTCGCCACTCACTGACTACCCACGCCGAGAACTGGCCACAGACCGACTCTACCCACGCCGAGAACTGGCCACAGACCGGCTCTGGCCGCGCTGACGAGTGACGGCTGCGCTGGCGGAAGTGTGCACTACGATAGCGATAGGACGACCCGGATAAGCAGACTCAGACTCCGCGCAAAAACGGTTACCTAGACGCTGCGTACGCTGCGTAAGATCACGTGACTTAGTCTCCAGCATCTCAGCATCTGGTATCCCTTGCACGTTCTGCTGCAAAATTGACCGTTGGAAAAATAAGTCAGAGCGTTTTGTTTGGATGTGTTTCTAGGATCAGAGACATGCGCCAAGCAAAGCTTGTGGCGTAGACCCCCGAGCCATGCCGTCCAATCGGTCAATTTTTGCTCCAGTGCTCATTCGACATAATTTAGAGTCGGAAAGTTGTCCGTGCCGTAAACTGCAGAGCCTTAGCACGGTCCTCCCCGCCCACTGACCTCGTCTTGCCGTGGCCGCTGCCGCCAACCGCATACCATCCCAGCCAAGGGCAAATGGTTAGCACAAGTCTGGGATAAAACTGTTATCGACTCGAGATTCACGCTTTGTCGGGGAGGAAAAAAGTCGAGTTCAGCGCGTTCAGCGACTGAATTACGGCGGTGGACTTTGAGAGGAATATTGACTGCACTCCAATGCAGGGCTGTGCTCGACTCAGAGTCGGTGTGTCAAATTTGACTCAAAACTGACTCAACTAAACTTGAGTCAGAGTCAAGTCGCTTAAGAAAAATAGGGACTCAACTTGAGTCAGAGTCGAGTCACTTAAGAAAAATAGAGGGGTTGAGTTGAGTCAGAGTTGAGTCACATGGATGTCGCTTGAGTCAAAGTTGAGTCACCTGGATGCTGCTCACATCAAAGTTGAGTCGACTCATCCTCTTACTAGTCAAAGTCACATCTGGCGAGACAAAAACAAATCCTAGCAACTAAATAATAAAGGCGTCCAAACAATGTTCTAGAGTGTGAGGGTGTGAGATTGGGTGCTTTTCAAACCCACTTTATAATCACGAGTTGATAATAAATCAATTTTCTGTCGAACAAATAACTTAAAGAGTACTTTATTATCACTTACTCTGCTGACTGCTCCTTATCTTAAGTGAAGCAATACCATATTAAATACATACATATACATGATAACTGCAATATATATATATAACCTAATAATGACCATATCAACATAATTTCACTGCATCAAATAACATCAAAATAATGACCAATTACAAGACTGCATCAAATAGCATCAAAATAATGACCAATTACAAGATACCAATCATTAAAGCCAACTGATGATATTTCAGCATGCTTACGCACGTATCCATATAATACATTTAAGCTTGAACCCGTCACCGACAACCGATCTAACATGAACTAAAACATCCCATGACCCCTACGAACACATGGTAAATAACAATTTGTCTTGAATACTTATACGAACCATACATTAAAAAAACATTATTGCTATTAGGAACATATATACTTGAATATATCTTGCAATGCAGCTGGATGCAGTATGTATTTATGATAATGCATTATTCATGTGCCTTGATCCAGTGTAAATATAAATAAAAGTATTTACATATAATATTCCAATAACTTTGTACTAGTCAAATACCTACATTTGAATCAAAATCGTGAAATCTCTTGAACAGAGTCAAAGTGAGTCAACTCAAGAAACTTTCACATGAGTCAGAGTTGAGTCAGGGGCAAATGAGTCAACATTGAGTAGACTCAAAAAATTATCTCCCCCACTTGAGTCAGAGTTAGTCAGGGGAACAGCAAATGAGTCAAAGTGGAGTCGACTCAAACAAAAATTCCCCCTCTTGAGCAGCCTAGGAATTTGGGCCATTTTCTGGACTTTGTGTCGAAAGAATTTTGCCCTCTTCATATTTGTTCAGGAAATTTGTTCTCTTTTCGCCTGATCTTACTGACATTGTAGTTCAAATATGATTAATTTACCTCACAAGGATTTAATATCTATTACAAATCAGGATTGTGTTTACTTTCCAGTAAAATAATTAAAACTAAAATGAAAATCTTAACTTCCCTGACAAAACAATTTTACTCTCCACCTATGGATTTTTACTCTCCGGGACCAGGTCATGAAATGAAAAATCCAACACTGCTCTTGAGTCAGAGTTGAGTCAGAGTCCCTTCGAAAATGAGTCAGAGTAGAGTCAGTCTAAAAAAAATCTGAGTCGAGCATAACCCTGCTCCAATACTACTACCAGTAAGGCGCCGTAGTTGGCGATGAACGAGCGAGCGCGAAGGAAATGTATGGGAAATTTCAACTCGATCGGGCAAGCAGTTTCTGAGATAAAAAAAAGGTGCGCACGTGCACACGTATAGAGGCACCCACCATTGACTTGTGGGAAAGTGGGGGCTGAGAGGTCCCTAACCACACACCAAATTTGAACATAATCGGCGCAGCCGTTCCTGAGATATAGAATAGGGGTGAGCACGTGCGCACGTGCAGTCACCCCCACCCCCGAGTTGTGTGAAAGTGGCGGCTGAGTGGTCCCTAACCACACACGAAATTTGCACATAATCTGCCCAGCCGTTGCGGAGTTATTGCGAGAAAATACTTTTCCAACACCCCTCACGCGGCACGCGGCACGCGCAGTGGTAGTCACCCACATGAATCGGCACTGGTCTCAAACAGGGTAGGTTAGAAGGGGCTGCTCAGCAAAAGAAGTCCGCTTGTCAATCTGGCGTGCGGTTGCAGAGATATGAGCTTCTCAAAAGCGTCGCCACGGGCCGGGCCGGGTCGGGCCGCTCATAATCAGATTTTTCCCTTATACCAGTAAGACGCCGTAGTCGGCGATGAACGAGCAAGCGCGAAGGAAATGTATGGCGAATTTCAACTCTATCGGGCAAGTAGTTTCTGAGATACAAAAAGGGTGCGCACGTGCAGACAACCCACCCCCGACTTGTGGGAAAGTGGCGGCTGAGAGGTTCCAAACCACACACAAAATTTGAACACAATCGGCTAAGCCGTTCCCGAGATATATAATAGAGGTGTGCACGTGCGCACGTGCAGAGGCACTACCCACCTGACTTGTGGGAAGGCGCCGGCTGAGGGGACCCTAACCACACACCAAATTCGAAAACAATCGGCTCAGCCGTTCCTGAGATATAGAATAGGAGTGTGCACGTGCGCACGTGCAGAGGCACCCCACCCCTGACCCCTGACTTGTGGGAAGGCGGCGGTTGAGGGTCCCTAACCACACACCAAATTTCCACACAATCGGCCCAGCCGTTGCAGAGCTTTTGCGAGAAAACACTTTTCAACACCCCTCACATAGCACGCGCCACGCGCAGTGGTAGTCATCCACGTGAGTCGGCACTGGTCACAAACAAGGTAGGTTAGATGGGGCTGCTCAGCAAAGAAGCCCGCTTGTCAATCGGACTTACGGTTGCAGAGATATAAGCTTCTCAAAAGCGTCGCCAAGGGCCGGACCGGGCCGCTCATATTCAGATTTTTCCCATATACCACGGAAGGACGAGCGAGCGCTTCGCTCGCTCGTAATCACTACTTGAAAGACTCCCTGACGGACTTCCCTGATGGACTCTGGTACTTCCTTTTACATACAGCGGACCTTGACACAAACGACAAGCCCAGCGCACATACAAGACGATAGGAGACAGAGGAGGGGGTACTGGAAGACACAACTTACCTGCAGAGCCAAAGCAAGCAAAACTATCTTCATTTTGTTAGTGATTTCAAAGCACCTGCAAGGCAGAATCGGGGTGTGAAGGTCAATATTGGATGCGCGGACCAGTAGCACATGCAAAACATGCGAAGCTATCTAGATCGCGACGTGCAGTGATTGAGTGAACTTACAGGTTCGAGTTTGGACAGTGCATCAATCAACATACTGGGCAACATTGAGACGCTTTTCATTACATTAATGCTATATTGAGGTCAACAGGGTCAACATCACATACATAACCGAACAGAATGCAAATAGTTGTACGTCTGAAAACAATCAGAAAAAAAGAAATGGCAATAATAATAATAAATAACCTTATTCTCATAATGCCGAAAAATATTTCCAAAAGACAAAGTCAAATTAGGGAGCTTTCGGCTTGCGCCTTCATCAGCCATTTTTAAAATATGTTTTCGGCATTATGAGAATAAGGTTATTTATTATTATTATTGCAATGTCTTCAATTAAATCGACAGATTAAAGAATGAATCGTAACACTGGGCATGCTTATTGCAATGTTAAGTGTTAAATGCATGACATGCTTAGTGCAAATATAGCAAAAAAAAATAGCCTGTTCAATGCTAATGCTATAAATTTATGTTTTGCCTTACTAAAATACTTATCGAACAGAAACGGGCTTGATAAAGGCTGAATGTCATATGTCATAACCAGGAGGTTATGACATATGTCATAACCAGGAGGCAGCAGCACAATTTAAACCTACATTTAACCCTCGCCCGACGGGGGGGGGGGCTGACAGCCCCCCCCCGATATTTTGTATTGAATAACGTTTTACACATGCAGTGCATCTTGCTGACATTTTTAGTAGCTGAGTTTACAACAATTATACGTATGTTGTCAAAATTTAATTGAAATTGGTTAAGTAGTTTGGGAGATAATTATGTTTTGATGTCATGTTGGTAAAACAAAATGAAAAATCGTAGAAAACAGAGTTGTAAAGCAAATTGCAAACGCAATACACCAAAGATACAAAATGGCATTCTCTTTAAAATGGCAATCTCGGATTGGCAAAATTTTGGGTGTTTGACCCCTAATTCTATAAATAAAAAAAATTGGGGGGGGGGAAATCCCCACAAAATCGAAATTTCCAAAGATGCTAGAAAAACCGGAATATATGTGAGAGAACTGAGTATGGACAATACCCATACCAAATTTCAAAGCAATATCTTTATTTTTGACTGAGTGATGGCTCCCCAAGTGTAAGAAACTGATGACGTCATTAAAAAAAAACTGGTCTAGGAACAAAACTGGTCTAGGAACAAAACTGGTCTAGGAACATGCCTTTTTATTTACATTTATCAATTTCTCATTTTGAAGTTTTCTGAAGAGCAAAATCGCTGTTCTGGACGTGGTAAACCCGAAGTCATTCACTTGACCTGGAAGATCACCCGTTGACCTGAAACCTAAAAATCGCACACTGTTAGATTCCTCTCATGACAGGCAACATGCTGGTTCTTACCGCATTGCTCCAAGTCGCTTGGTTTGGAAGTTAACAGGGGGGGCTGTCAGCCCCCCGTAGGGCGAAGGTGAAAAAGGCTCCCGTAGGGCGAGGGTTAACTCGCGCGGCGCTGGGGGGGGGGGGGAATTTTACCCCCCCCCCCCCCCCCCCTCCCGGATTTTCTCAATAACTTGAAAACTATGACAGATATCGAAGTGAAACTGACGGTACCTTATTGTGCATCAATTATACATCTTCAGTTATTTTTTTTGAATTCGTGAAAAAGAATTGGGAGATAATGACGTTTTAGTGACGTCATGTCATGTAATTTTTGGTGAAAAACGTTAAATGTTTGAAAAATCGTCAACAATAGCCTGTTAATGCAAATCGCAAATAAAAGGCGTCAAAAGAAAGGAAATAACATTGTATTTAAAATGGCTATCTCGGATTTTCAAAATTTGGGGGTTTTGACTCCTAGAAATGCAAACAACTGATTTTTTTTTGGAAGAATTTCCACTTTTTTTTTGTTAAAGATTTGCAAAAAACCGGAAGATATATTAGATAACCGAGTATGAACGATGCTCAAACCAAATTTCAAAGCAATATCTTTATTTTTGACTGATTTATGGCTCTCTAAGAATAAGTAACTCATGAAGTCATTTTTTTAATTGCGTTTTTTGGCTTTTACTGACCAGATACAGACAAATAAATACCACCACTGTATTTCTAAGACAAAACTAGTCTAGAAACATGCAATATTGATTTACATTAATCAATTACATTTGTTGACCTTATTGTGACCTGACCTTGACCTGAGTCATTATATGGTGTCAGGCTGTGAAAATGTCTGCTTCTATCGAATTATACGCGTAAAATAACCAATACATGTGTCGCATGACTTTCGTAGACCTGTGACCTTTTGTGACCTGACCTTGACCTTTGCTTACAATTTCACTTTTACTTATGCGGGAGATGGGAGCACATTTGGGAGCACTTTGTGAGATAATAGTTGCAATACAAGGCTTTGGATGGAAAGTATAGCCCAAAAACCCAAATACTTAAATTTTGACACTTTACCTGACCGTGACCTGACATGTGACCTTATGTTAATAATTTCGGGTATGCGTTAGATTTTTCTCACTGAGAGCTTTCGATCGCCGCCTTGCGCGTCTCGCTGCGGTTTTTGGTTCGGAAGATACGAGGGGGGGTAAAATTTACCCCCCCCCCCAGCACCGGACGTTCGGATGGAGACCCCAGCGTCGCGCGGATTAAAGTAAACGCACATTTCGCCGTGGTGCACACAATGCCGCTGCTTTTCTGATCGGTTACCATATGCTGCCATAGTGTGCATAACACGGCGCAACGACAGGTAGTTATCTTAGTCACAGATTACCCAACCCAGAGGTGGAGAATTGTCAAAATGCCAGGGGGTGCTTTTCACCGGCGGCTCTCAAATCCAAGTTGTAGCGAGAGGACGAGGAGAGGTGGCGGCCGTTATGGCCGCTTAAACGCGACGGACCGTAAACTAAAAAGAAGCAAGCGGCACGAAAATGGATGCAAACATCAGTGACAAGATGCATCGAAAACCCAATATGGAGTTCAATGTCATGGTCGCTGGAAGCGAGTTTTGTTTGCACTACGGCTGCCCCCGCCCCCCCCCCCAAAAAAAAAAACGCTTCGAGTCACATCAAGAATCGTAATGTATGTTAACTTGTAAACGATGGGAAGAGAACAAAAAGTCACGGTGCGAACATGTAAACCTTCAAGTCACATAATATCGGCACCGAAATGACGAAGTCGTCAATCCATACCTGACCGTGTGAACTTTTTTTTCTTCCTTTTTTCATTTATTTATTCAATGTATCTCGATATTCCGAACAATCACATACAAGCAACGCAACGCAGAAAAAGCCACGGTCCGGTCGGCAGCAGTCCTGGCAGCTGCGCGCCGCGGCTTCGGATATCACAGCGGCGACGGGTGGACATGCCGCAGCGAGAGGTGTGCACTGGCGGATCCAGGGGCGGGGGGGGGGGCGGCAGGGGCAAAAGCCCCCCCCCCCCCCAGCTCGACAGGGGCGGCAATAGAAATTATCCCCCCCAAAAAAAATCGCTGAAACAGGCGATGAAAATGGGTACTGCCTGCGAAAAAAAATAACTAGCTGCGAAAGAAAGAAATGTTGTTTTTGCCTCGTTCGTGTTTGCTCTATTTGGTAGCATTTTGGTAACAGTAGGGTAATTAGGTTCAGTTAAAAAATCCTAATGGTCTTCTTTTTGTAGCTGTTCCACGACAAATCGACAAAAAACAAAGTGCAAAATGACACCGTCATGTCACCGGTTATGGCCAAAATTTGTATATGGGGTAGCCTGGGGCGCTTAAGTGAGTTGTGAAAGTTGTATTGCAATGCAAGCAGTGATTCAGGAGATATCGCCTCGGACATTTTTATAAGGTCACGGTGCAGGTCAATCTTTGTCGGCCCATATGGCGGGGAATTTATGAAGCAATATAGATGTATTATGTCATTATAATGGCAATGAGCTGTTTTATAACATGGTGATGTTTATTTTATTTTCGAAAATTTCACAATTTAGTACGTTTTCGAAATTGTACAACTTTTTGGATACAATTTCGTGTTTCTCAAACGTGTTTCTATTTTTTTGGCTATGCTATTCTTACGTGTAAGGATGTGATTCAAGTGAGAGAAAGAAAAAGAAATTGAGGAATATTTGCTTCCAAATATCACAAATTTTGTCATTTTACTTGCTATTTTATATATAAAGAATATGTTATTCGCTAATAACTTTTGACTGCATAAAACTAGATTGGTACGATAGACGTCATTTTGCTGTTCTCATCAAGACGAAGTGAATGCTCTGCAGCATGACCTCTGTCTGACATTTTATGACCTTTACCTTAAATTGCAAAGTTAATATTTGTTTTTAAAATTTTGAATCTTTTTTGAATACCCAAGCCAAGTGTATTTCCTATTTTGACTGTATTATTGTTAAGTGTAAAGAAGCGTCGTTCAAACAGAAAAAAATGATGGTTATTTGTCTTCAAATATGCTAAATTTGGTCATTTCTTGCGTTCTTTTTGTGAAAGATATTAAGTATTCTCCAATAACTTTTGACTGAATAAAGATAAAAAGTAAAATGGACACTATTTTGTTATTTTCGTTAAGACGCGTTGAATGATATGCAGTTTGACCTCTTTCTAACATTTGGTGACCTTCACCTAAGGTCAACATCAAGGTTCAAGGTTAGGTTTCCAATTGTGGCCGCATTTGTGGCGATGTTATATATCTTAAAACTTGTCTTGTTGCGAGGAATTCGATTGTGCTTAAATAACGCCTGATTGTCAATGGCAACATTTAAATTCATTTTAATTTTAATGTCGAATAGTAACTTCATAACTTCCTTTTCGGTGTAAAGAAAGCCCGAAAATGTCTCAGTTTGCTTTATAATCATCAACGATCGCGCATTTATTTTAATACCAATGAATTCCTATCTTCAAGACAAGTTAAAAGATATATAACATTGCCGTGTAGGTCAAATTTGGAAAGGTGACTTTGCGCCGTGACCTTCACCTTAGGTCAAGGTCATCAAATGTCATACAGAAGTCATGCAGCACATCAAGTCAGAAGTCAGTCACACAACGTGTCTTGATGATACCAACAAAATGACGTTTACCGTGCCCTTCTAACTTTATTCAGTCAAAAGGTATTAGCGAATAACTAATTTATATATAAAATAGCATAACATGGCAAAATTGTATATATTTGGAGGCAAATATCCATCAATTTTATGTTTGCACTTAATTGACACGTCCTAGGTCACCTAGGTCATTACACGTAATAATAGCATAGCAAACAAAAATATCCCTAGTCCGCAAAGGGAAAAATGGGGGGGGGGCACCTTTTAGGTCATATACACCTCCCTGGGGCCCGGAAGGCCCCCAGTGAAATTAGCCCCCCCCCCCCCCCCATATTTGGAGGCTGGATCTTCCAGTGGAGGTGTGGCGCCAGGAGCTATGCGCGGAGGTGCGGGAGGCCTGCCCCTGTCCGCCGGCCCGGGGCGCGAATTGCACTATCTGCAAAACGGCGATTCTTAAAGGAAATAGTTCACCTTCAATATTAGTTTTAAACTGAGATAGCAGTTTTGTAGCCCGTGTTGGGAAACCCCTATCTGCAAGTTTTCTTGACTGAAAAGACTCTTCAGCCGAATATATTTGAGTTTTTGGCGAAGGAATGCGGTGCTGGCGAAAGAATGTTGTACTGGTTCTAGCCCGGGCAGAGGCTATACCATCAGCCAATCAGCTTGCAGCTGGTGCTAGCAAGCGATCGCCGGCCGCCGGTTGGCACATCTCCAATGCGAGTATCTTTACGCGACTACTTTCGAATCTGATTGGCTGAACCATCTTTTACATTCGCGTGACGTCAGGACTCTGACTCAGAGAGTATGCATATAGTTATGATAAACAATACAAATGTACGGCCTTCTGTCCTGAATCGGCGCGACATTAGGCCATTTTTGACAATATAAAAAGAAATTGTATTACAAAATATAATCAAATCGTGTTGGGTAAAAGTTTTCCAAGGTGAACTATTTCCTTTAAAGGAAATAGTTCACCTTCAACATGGGATTTTGAACTGAAATAGCAGTGTGAGAAATCCTTATCTGCAACTTTTCTTGGCTGAAAAGACACTCCAGCCGAAGATATTTGACTTTTTGGCGAAGGAATGCGGCGCATATATGATATACCGTACCGTCTGAGAGCGCCAGCACTGGTCTGAGCATGCGCAGACCAATAACGCACACCATAACATTAATAATTTACGACCTTCTGTCCTGAATTGGCGCGATGTAGGACCATTTTTGAAAAGAAAAAAAGAAACTGTATTAAAAATATATAATAAAATCGTGTTCTGAAAAAATTATGAAGGTGAACTAATTCCTTTAAGCGCCGGCTACGGTGCCGGGTCGGGCAATCCGCGCCCCAGGCCGGGCGACCGCCCACACAAACATGCTGAGGGACGGTAAGACTGACCGTGTGAACTGACCCGACCCTACCGGACCGTGCAATACCGCCTATTTACACACGGACAGACACACATACACACACTTTTACACCACTCAGTCTTACTTCGTCGAAGTAAGACTGAGCAGCCGTTAGTTAAACGGACCTGTTTATTTGAGGGGGTGCTTTTACAGTGAGGGGGTGCACTTTTTAGCTCAGGGGGTGCTTGAGCACCCCCAAAACCCCTAATTCTCCACCCCTGACCCAACCTTAATTCCTATTAATTCCTATTTGACATTGAGCTCTAGGTAACGTAACCACGAAACGTCTACAAGTGGTGTTGAAATGATGGGTTTGTTTGTTAGGAGGAATTATCCTTTTGCCCCTTTTAAAACGTTATTTGCACCAGTTCACACCCCACAAACAGGCTAACAGTGGTTCACCAACGCTCCCTGTATTTTCATAATAATATCACAGCTTATGAGGTGTCTGGGATGGCAGAGTTTGAGACACTTGGCATGTCGTGATACACATTGGCTTGCAAGACATAATTTCTGGAGCACTCAAGCACGTCATATACAAATACCAAGTCAAAACGATGCCATATTTAACTCCCACAAAAACATATTTTCTCATGAGATAGTTTTGCTACAGGAGAGTGTTACACGTTTCGAAAAAGTCTAGATGCGCAATTTTTGCGAGTATTTAATAGCTTTCCAAGTTTCCACGACTTCAAACGAGCTCAGTCGCATACGCCCGCCAATGATTCAACGCTTGTTCCACGCACGTGTACCCAGGGCTGCGGAGTCGGAGTCGGAGTCGGTCGGAGTCGGCAGTTTTGGCCGGAGTCGGAGTCGCTAAAATCTTACCGACTCCGATTCCGGCCCGGAGTCGGAGTCGACTTTTCGGCAATTTGCGATTACTTCGGTCGGTAGACAAGTCGTGGGCCTAGGGACATTAACTTCACACCCCTTTCGAGAAAAATGAGTGGAAAATGAAACCTATAATTTACTCATCTAGCGTTAGATTTCTGCCTCATTTAGATAGGGCAACAATTTTAACGTCATTTGATGATTGGGTTTTGGTCGCACCGACTCGTATGGTCACAATCACACGGCGCCCATTTTACCGTCATCGTGCTCGCTTCGTCAAGGAGATTCGAATCATACCATAGTGACCAGGTTACCTAAGTCAAATTCAAAATATGACCTCCGGTCAACGTAATTTAAGGTCAGGTGATGAACCAGGTATGTCGTGCTGCGCAATGTCTGACGCGTCTCGACGAGACATACAATTACACAGTGGTGCCGACTCACGTTCTTATCCTCATTTTATGCTATCAAGAGTTATTGGCAAAGAAGTACTGGTCACCTCAAATGACCTCACTCGATCTTGTAGGGGTCACTGAACAATAATTGTACTTGGGTCATACATAATTAGCTATAATAGCATAATATTAAAACCTGTAAGGTGCCGTAGTTGGCGATGAACGAGCGAGCGCGAAGGACATGTATGGGGAATTTCAACTCAATCGGGCAAGCAGTTTCTGAAATACAAAAAAGGGTGCGTACGTGCGCACGTGCAGAGGCATCCACCTTTGACTTGTGAGAAAGTGGGGGCTGAGAGGTCCATAACCACACACCACATTTGAACACAATCGGCTCAGCCGTTCCTGAGATATAGAATATGGATGTGCACGTGCGCACGTGCAGAAGCACCCCACCCCTGACTTGTGGGGAAACTGGCCGATAAAGAGGTCCCTAACCACACACCAAATTTGAAAACAATCGGCTCAGCCGTTCCTGAGATATAGAATAGGAGTGTGCACGTGCGCACGTGTAGTCACCCCACCCCTGAGTTGTGTGAAAGTGGCGGCTGAGGGGTCGCTAACCACATACGAAATTTGCACATAATCTGCCCAGCCGTTGCGGAGTTATTGCGAGAAAACACTTTTCAACGCCTTTTACGCGGCACGCGCCACGCGCAGTGGTAGTCACCCACATGAGTCGGCACTGGTCTCAAACATGGTAGGTTAGATGGGGCTGCTCAGCAAAGAAGTCTTCTCGTCAATCGGACGTGCGGTTGCAGAGACATGAGCTTATCAAAAGCGTCGCCACGGGTCGGGCCGGGCCGTTCATAACCAGTAAGACGCCGTAGTTGGCAATAAACGAGCGAGCGCGAAGGAAAAGTATGGGGAATTTCAACTCGATCGGGCAAGTATTTACTGAGATACAAAAAGTGCACAAAAGATGCACGTGCACACGTGCAGAGGCATCCACCCTTGACTTGTGGGAAAGTGGGGGCTGAGAGGTCCCTAACCACACAACAAATTTGAACACAATCGGCTCAGCCGTTCCTGAGATAAAGAAGAGGGGTGTGCACGTGCGCGCGTGCAAAGATACCCCACTCCTGACTTGTGGAAAGGCGGCGGCTGAAAGGTCCCTAACCACGGGCCAAATTCGAACACAATCGGCTCAGCAGTTCCTGAGATACAAAATAGGGGTGTGAACGTGCGCACGTGCGCACATGCAGAGGCACCCCACACATGACGTGTGGGAAACTGGCGGACGAAAGGTCCTAACCACACACCAAATTTGAACACAATCGGCTCAGCCGATCCTGAAATATATGATAGGGGTATGCACGTGCGCACGTGCGCACGTGCAGAGCACCCCACCCCTGACTTGTGGGAAAGTGGCGGCTGAGAGGTCCCTAACCAGAGACCAAATTTGCACACAATCGGCTCAGCCGTTGCAGAGTTTTTGCGAGAAAACACTTTGCAACACCCCTCATGCGGCACGCGCCACGCGCAGTGGTAGTCACCCACATGAGTCAGCACCGGTCTCAAACAGGGTACATTGAATGGGGCTGCTCAGAAAGGAAGTCCGCTGTCAATCGGACGTGTGGTTGCAGAGATATGAGCTTCTCAAAAGCGTCGCCAAGGGCCGGGCCGGGTCGCTCATAATCAGAATTTCCCCATACACCACGGAAGGACGAGCGAGCGTGAAGCGCTCGCTCGTAATCATTATTCTGATCTAATGCGTATCCTCTGATACGAAAACATTTGTATATTTTATCGTGGACTTACAATGGGAAGGTCACGAAACTGACCTGACATTAGGCCACCGATATACAAACAAAATAGAGATAGGTAATAGGTATCGTAGGTATCTGTGGCAACTGGCATGATTACGTCCTGTGAGTTTTGAAAAACTCAGCCAAACACTGTGTCCAGATGGCTGTGGCACGACCACAAAGGATCTAGCTCTCTTGTGCATTTAACTATGTTTAAAACACACTTACCCAACTTTGTAAAAGTTTATATTTCCTTACAAATAAGAAAATATGCCAATTTTCGGTCGATTTCAGTCGTTTAGGGGCATGGCACGATGACATCCGCCCTTGAGCACCCCCAATGATTTTTTGGAAATCCACACCCCTGACTTGGTTGCCGGAGGCGAGGCGGCGGAGAGCGGCGCACTGACTGGCCAGTTGTAAGACAGCGCAGGATCCGGGAGCGGCAGCGGCCCCAGCGAAGACGAGCTGCTCCGAGCTGGGCCGGAGGCGGCTGGCTGCGCTCGCCGCTCGGTGCCCGTTTCGCGGGTTCCGCCGCCTGCAGGCGGGCGCGACTGGGCTGGACGCGCGGCCGGCACGGAACGCCCGTGGTCGGGCGGCGCAACATTGTTCTCAATACTGTTAAGAATAAATACAAACGGAGAAAATAGACGGCATTGCAAATATTGATGTCTAGCATGCAGTTGGATACCGGATATAGGCCGGAGTCGGAGTTGGAGTCTGAGTCTAAGTCGATTTTTTCAGGCCGGAGTCGGAGTCTGAGTAGGAGTTGCTAAATTTCTGTCGACTCCGCAGCCCTGCCTGTACCGCACTCGATCGCACCTATAACTTCCGTATACCTACGCTTATCATCGAACCACCCGACCATGTATTGCATATCAGTTACCCTAGCCGTCATCAATTCAAAGAACAACGCGCCACTCTAGAACCACTGCACTGGACTGTCACACTAGAACATTGCCCCTTTATCTTCTTCATACAGGAAGTAAATGGGCACCACCCCCGTCTTGGTATGCACCAGCTCAGTATGTCTGATCAGAAAACACGCTGCCAATCCATAGGCCATGCACGGGATGCCCAAATTGATCACTTTCAGCACTCGGAACAGGTAGTCTTCTAGAGTCAGATCCTGGTGAGGTCTCTTGGAGCAGTGGTACTTCATGTACGGGTAGCAGCCCGTCCGGAGGATGTGGTAGTTGACGCCGTCCACGCTCCAGTTGAAGTGAGACAGACCGCGCTGGTCGCTGGCCACGTCGCTGTATTTGACAAAGTAGGACGTCCACTCCGGCTTGCCCCGTTGGAGAACATGCCCCGTCAATACTTCAGAGGCGAGTGGCTTCAATCGCAGTCCCAGCTTGCTTCTGATCAACGAAACTAGCGTAAACATTTTCGAGCAATCGCTTCACCGTGGTAGGCAAATTCGAAGAAAAAGAAGAAACAAGTTATTTCGCATAGCAAAATATAAAACTTGAGGTTCCGTTATTCAATCTCACGATGACCGCATTGTATGGCCCTGCGGCAGAAAAATAACCTTTAGATCGATACAACTGAACGAAGAAGTGGAGCATATAACTAACCAATGCATACCAAAGGATATGACAGCAGAAATTAGAAACTGGGTGCTCGATACAACATACACCAATTATCAATGTCCAAACAAAGAGGGGCTGTGTGAAACGTGTCATGAGTCATGCCACACATCACACAGCCATCCAAGGTCTGTACTCTGTAATCTATGAGAACTGGCAGCTGTGACACAGATGCGGCATTTGCAGCCTTACAGCACCTAAACACCAGCACCAGTCCATTGGAAATGTGAATACGTGTCATGTCAGCAAACATGCTGTAAAGTAAATTATTAATATATTTAAACATGGCTGACCTACCGTACTCGGGAACTACGGCCAACGGGCGCACTACCGCTGCGCTCAGAATAAAAGAACCATGGCGCTTCATCATCATCAGCAGCATCAACATATTTTGTTTATTGTTCTATAACATATAGAAGTATGAAATATGCTTCAACAGTGGCGGCTCGTGGTTCTCAAAGTACCTGAGGCCCAAGTCTAGAAGTTGCAACGGGGGTTCCAGACAAGAATGTCATTTTGACGAATGCATATTGTCGAATGACACTTTGACGAAATGCCTTTTTGACATGTGAATGTGCCGAAAGCAAAATGGCGAATGCCTTTTTGTCGAAATGCCTTTTTGCAGACATGTCAAAATGTCGAAATGTCTTTTTACCGACATGTCAAAAGGTAGAAATGTGGTTTTGCCGACATGTGAAAAAAGTAGAAATGTCTTTTTGCCGAATGTCATTTTTGCCGTCATCCGAAAAGATCGAAATGTCTTTTTGCCGAAATGTAATTTTGTCGACATGTGAAAAAGTATAAATGTCATTTTGCCGAATGTTACTTTGTCGACGTGTGAAAAGATTGGGTAATCTTTGACTAAGGTATACCTGTCGTTGCGCCGTGTTATGCACACTATGGCAGCATATGGTAACCGATCAGAAAAGCAGCGGCATTGTGCACCACGGCGAAATTTACATATCTATTTCGACGAAGCTGTTAAACCTAACCAGGGTGCGGCAGGAAACAATTGTAATAACATAATCGAACCTGACCTAAACTTTACTCATCTAGCTCGCTTGTGTATTTAACTATGTTGAAAACAACATTGACTTTGTAAACGTTGTTTAGGTTTCCTTAAAAATAAGAAAAGATGCCAATTTTGGGTCTATTTCATGGCATGACACGACGCCCCCTTACATCCACTCTTCAGCACCCCCAATGCTTTTTGTAAATCCACACCCCTGACTGGTAGACTTGGTTGCCGGAGGCGAGGCGGCGGAGAGCGGCGCACTGACTGGCCAGTTGTAAGACATGGCATTGCAGATATTGCAGATATTGCTAGCATGCGGTTGGAGAACGGATATAGGTTGGAGTCGGAGTCGGAGTCGGAGTCGGAGTCGGAGTCGGAGTCGGAGTCGGAGTCGGAGTCGGAGTCGGAGTTGGAGTCGGAGTCGGAGTTGGAGTCGGAGTTGGAGTCGGAGTTGGAGTCGGAGTTGGAGTCGGAGTTGGAGTCGGAGTTGGAGTCGGAGTTGGAGTCGGAGTTGGAGTCGGAGTCGACTTTTCCAGGCCGGAGTCGGAGTCGGAGTTGCTAAAATTATGTCGACTCCGCAGCCCTGCGCTGCACTTATACAAAATTTAGGTTATCTCATATATTTATTTTGTAAAAAAATATGATGTGTTCAAAGTTCCCCCACTATGGAGCTATATTGAACACCCTCCAGTTTTGCATCATTTATCATTAGCTGTGCAATTCAAGTGGACTGTTGGGGCTTCTTTGAACAGCTTGGAGGTAAAAAAACACACTTAAAAACAGAATGCTGAAATTGGCAAAACTTCCATGTTTATTTTATCAGTTTTTATCAGATGACATCCATCAAATCGGCATATCATTTATCAAACACCAACTAAGCACAATACATCAGCCACAAGCACATGTATGAATGCCTAGGAGATGCGACTGCACATGTTAACCACTTTTGTTAAAATCAACTTAACAACTTACACCGCCATGTACACCTCACAACATAACTGAAAATCATGAAAATTCATGCGGCGTTTTCACAAAACGCCAGATTCAATTGAGCCAGAAAACGATCAGATTGAGAGAAGAAAAAACGATTTGTTTTCTCTCAAAATAAAAGCAGGCCATTGAAATGCACATGCCAGGCCACAAAGTTTAGTTCCACGTGAGCTTTCCATCAGGTGCTGCCAAACAGAAGTTTGACAGCATTTTTAAAAGTGAAGAGAACAGGTGTTGAGTTTTTAATTTTATTCTGCTATGCTCAAACATATGTGTAATGTCCTAACAGTGCATTTACTGTCGTGTCATAATGTGTTGGCCAAGAATAAACAAATGAAGGCTCAGTAGTATTTTACACTGGCGACGAGGACGAAAGCCATGTCAGACCACGCTGATGCAGCACTAGCAACAGCAGGAAGACCCTGCGACCTGGGGACCGACCCCAGCCAGTTCCTGACCCGCTTTGAAGACTGGTGGGAGACCCACAACCTCCTGGTAGACTCTGCCACGGGCCTCCCAGACGCAAGGAAGCTGAAGCTCCTGCTACTGTGGGGGGCAAGGACATAAAGACATAAAAGACAAAAGAAAAGTGCAACAAAGAGCCTCTTGGGCCCATCCGAGGTTGCACCCCCCCCCCCCCCCCCTCCACCAGTCTCGCCCCTTCAAATCACCTTACTCTACCTGCATAAAAGAAGGCTAATCCCACGAGTATTTATGAACTAATCCCTTCTCTGTAAAGTATTTATCTAATCTAATTTTGAAGGAAGCAAGTGTCACTGCATCAGCGACATCCCCTGGTAGCATATTCCAATGTCCTACAACCCTTCTACTGAAAAATGACTGTCGTAGCCTAGTCCTACTTTGTTTCATAATGAGTTTATGCTGATGACCTCTACCTCGATTTTCCCTATTGAACTCAAACATACCCTTTAAATATCCAGAATGCTGACTATTTACAAATTTGAAGACTTCAATTAGATCTCCTCTTAGCCTTCTATATCTAAGTGAAAACATACCCAATTTCTTTAATCTATCTTCATAAGGCAAACTACCAAGACAATTAACCATTTTTGTTGCCCTTTTTTGAACTCTTTCTAACAACCAGCAATCTTTCTCATATGTTGGAGACCAGGCTTGTACACAATACTCCAAATGTGGTCTAACGTATGCACAATACAGTTTTGTTATTACCTTTTCACTCTTGTAGGAAACATTTGTTAATGGCCCCTAGCATTCTAAGTGCCTTTTTCCTAGCTTCTACAACCTGGTCTGACGCTGATAGTCTATTGTTTACCACGACACCTAAATCTCTTTCCTTTTCAATCTGCTCCATTTTCTGCCCACCCATTTCATACCTATGTTTACTGCTAACCCGTCCAGCGTGCATAATCTTACATTTACTCAAATTGAATTTCATCTGCCATGCTTCAGACCACTCAACTGGCTTGTCCAGATCTGATTGAAAAACATCCTGATCATGTTTTCCTCTAATAATCCTGACAACTTTTAGATCGTCTGCAAATTTCAGGAAGTGTGCCAAGGATGCGGGGGTGCTGTTGGAAGCAGGACCTGATAGATCAGCTGATAGCCTCAAAACCGCACTGGTCAAGATCACAGCGAAGTGCTCTCAACATGTCGATCTGACCATGGCAATGTACAAACTCATGCATGCAAGGCAATGCACCAAGACTGTCACTGAGTTTGCCCATGAGATAGATGAGCTGGCTTCTCGATGCCCAGTTGACCAGTGCCCTACGCCCTGGACAGAGCCAAGAAGGACGCCTTCGTGTTCGGCACGTCTGATGAGAAGCTCCGACAAGAGGCTCTAGCCAAGGACCCAGACTATGGAACCCTCCTGCAGCTTGGGACAAGTTATGAGCAATCACGCAGTCAGACAAGTACTAGATGCCGACGAGGTGGAGGACGTGGTGGCTAAGATGCTGGCACACAAGCTACCAGGAAAGTGCAGCGTCCGACCCACACCCATATCAAGCTACAAGGGTGGAGCAACAGGGGGTCAAGGTTGGCCGAAATGCCCAAACTGCCCACCACACTTCAGGACCCACGCACCAGGGAGGTGCCCAGCCAGAGGCAAGACGTGCGCAGCATGCCAGAAGAAGCACCACTTCGCTGGGGCCCCCAACTGCAAGCTCAAGGAAGGCGATGTGCGGAAGGTGGAATGGTATGAGTATGACGATGACGATGAAGATGTTGGTCAGTGATAGGAGTGGGACTCCTGCGAACTGAGGAAAGCAACCACGTCAGCCTGCAGGTTAACGGGGAGTCAGTGCGTTTCTTCGTTGACTCAGACTGCAGGAAGACGCTCATCCCGAACCACATATACACGCCAACCATGGGACGCCTGACAAGGACTTGAGTCAGGTTCCGGCCGTATGGGACAAGCACCCAGTTGAAAGTTCGTGGGCAGATCCCTGTAAGCCTGTGCAGCCAGAGCGGGGCACAAGTGGAGTCCACGGCATGCGTCATAGTTGGACACCAAGTAGAGCCACTCCTGGGCGATGCAGACGCCAAAGCCCTGGGGATACTGCAAATCCGCCACGAAGGGGGAGCAGTGGAGGCAGTCGCCGGCATCACCACCTCACTGCTGGCATCACAGTGCTGGCATCACAGTGACAGGCAAGAAGGCACCTGCGGCACCAGTGCCAGAGGACGAACGGCAACAAGTCCAACAGCTGTTGGGTCGACACAAGGTCTTCGATGGCGTCGGACTCCCGAAGGGCCGCGAGGCTAGATTCCACATCGACACCACGCCGCCACCAGTGTCAGCGCCGTACCGGCCAGTACCGCTAGCCTATCAAGGCCGGCTAAGCGAGCACCTCGATGAGCTACGCAGGGCTGGGCAAATAGAAGATCCGGAAGATCCGGAAGAAGAGAGCCCCTGGATATAAAATGTGGTCATCACCGAGAAGAAGAGTCAGAGACAAATCAGGATGAACGTGGACATGCGTACTGCCAACAAGGCCCTCCGTCCCACCAAGAGACACGCCATCACTGTACAAGAGATGAGGCACAAGCTGAAAGGGGCTACAAGGTTTTCGGAGATGGACATGACACGGCTTCCATTAGATCAAGCTGGCGGAAGACTCGAGACATCTCAACGTTCAGGACACATGAGGGGCTCCACAGGTTCAAAGTCCTCTTCTTCGGCCCCAGCCCAGCATCGGACATCTTCCATGAGCTCGTTAGCCAAGCACTCCACGGGCTGCCGGGCTGTGAGTCGATCCACGACAACATCCTGGCATGGGGGAAGACACCAGAAGAACACCTCCAGAATCTGGACAAGTGCCTCACCCGCTTAGAGGAGCGCGGCCTGACACTGAGAAGAGAGAAGTACACGTTCGGTGCAAACTCCGTGACCTGGTTCGGATGGGAGATCTCGGTATCCGGCATGTCGGCGGACCCCAAAAAGGTGGCGGCGATCAAGGCGGCCGGGCGCCCCGAGTCAGTCGATGACGTCAAGAGCTTCCTTCAGGCCTGCCAATTCAACGCCAGATTCATGTATGACACCGAGAAGGCGTATGTACAGATTACCAGGCCACTCCGAGATCTGACACAGAAGGGTAGGAGACTCCTGTGGAGTCGGGCGTGTGAGGCGTCATGCCAAGAGATCTGTCACGCAATGGTCAGCAACACGTCGCTACAGTCGTTTGACCCGACTCTGCCGACGAAGCACGTCGCGGACGCAGCGCCGGATGGCATCGCCTCCAGCAACTTCCAAGAGCTACCAGACGGAGCCTGGGTGCCAGTCGACCACGCCAGCCGCGCACTGACCGCTGTAGAGCGGAACTACTCACAGTTCGAAAGAGAGTCCCTGGCGCAGGCATGGGGCATCAACTACCACAGGCACTACCTGCTGGGCATCAACTTCGAGTCGTACACAGACCATCGGCCTCTACTGGCGGTGTACAACAACGGCCGCCGGGGCAACGCCCGCGTCGAGCGCCACCGGCTGAAGGTCCAGGAGCACACGTTCACGATGCGCCACCTGCCGGGCAAGGCGAACCCTTGCGACATGTCGCGCCACCCGAGGGCGCTTGAATACCACAGCACAGCAGAACGGTAGGACATGGTTCTGGAGACGGGCGATGACGTTTGTATCAGCGCCATCATCACCGACGACCTGCCAGACGCAGTGGACCTGGCAACGATCCAACGAGCTACAAGAGAAGACCGAGTCAGCCAAAAACTGATCAGATGCATGGAGCGCGGACAACTCGGCAAGGAGGAGGGATTGAGTCCGTTCCGAGACGTCTTCACAGAGCTCCTGCACACCCAAGGGGTGATCCTGCGACAGGACCGGTTGTACATTCCGGACGTCGAGGTACAGCCAGGACTAGGAAGCCTCCGACGTCTGGTGGTGGACCTGGCACATGAAGGCCATCAAGGCATCGTCAAGTGCAAGAGGCTGCTGCGCGCAAAAGTTTGGTTCCCACAGATGGACAAGATGATCGAACCGAGGGTCTCGGGCTGTCGAGGCTGCCAGGCGTCCACCCGCACGGTCACGCGGGACCCCCTTCGACCAACGCCGCTCCCGGAGCGGGCGTGGCAGCACGTAGACATGGACTTCTGGGCCCACATCCGAGTGGAGACTACCTACTCGTCGTGATAGACGAATACTCACGCTACCCGGTGGTGGAGCCGACTCAGAGCACCAGCGGGGACACAGTGATACCCATCCTGGACAAGGTGTTCTCAACACACGGCTTTCCAGACTCAGCCAAGACGGACGGCGGTCCACCCTTCAACGGTCACGCGTTCACAACGTACATACGCTGGGCCGGGTGTCAGCACAAACAAAAGTAAGCGCGGAGGACCCCGAGGCCAACGGAATAGCCGAAAACTTCATGAAGATCATGACAAAATCCTGGCACACGTCGATCGTCGAGGGCAAGAACCCCAAGCAAGAAATGTACAAACTGCTCAGGCAGTACAGGGCCACGCCGCACAGCATCACAGGGCGGGCGCCAGCAGAGGCGCTCTTCAACCGACCATTCAAAACAAGACTGCCGAACCTAGCCTGGCCAACACATGGCAGTCAGGACCTGGAGAAGAAACACAACGCTTCAAAGGCCACCCAGAAGCGCTACAAGGACAAGAAAACGAACGTTCGGGCACACGCCATCACGGTCGGAGACACCGTCCTGCTGCAACAAACGGCGACCAAGCAGCGACCCTTGTACGACCCGTTCCCCTACCGTGTCACGCAGGTGGGGGAAACACAAACAACAGCGTCAAATGATGGCAAGAACATCACCAGGGACGCACAAAGACTCAAGAATGCCAAGCTCGACTCAAGAGCCGCCAACCACTACGAACGGCAGCGGTACCCGACGAGGCAGACGCCGGATGACGAGGACTGGGCGGCTTGCCCGGACCAACCAGAACACCTTATGTCGAACGGTGTCGCTGACTTTCTCGGCGCGAACACAGCGTCCCAGACTGGCGGCACTGACGCGGCGCCTGAGTCCGCCGCGCGGCGGACTTGCGGTGCTGATGCGGCTGCCGTGGCGGCGGGCGACAGGCCGCTGCGTCCAGACGTCCCGAACCCACGGCGGTCTGTTCGCGCGAAGCGGCCGCCCGCGTACCTGCGCGGTTACGAGCTCTAATCAGGCACGCAGGCGAATCAGAGAGTAACCCGGGTGCGCAATAGCGTGAACTATGTAAACGGCGAGTGAAAGCGGAATGACCATGTTTTGTTCGTATGTTTGTTTATGTTTGTTTCGACCCAACGTCCGAGGGCGGCACGAACGGCAGGAATAACGTATACCCGTCTCTGGTTCACTCTGTTCCACCTTTATAGCTGACAAGAAGCTTGTTCAGTTCGCGCGCGAACTGAAGTGAAGCAAGCGTTTAAGTACCTGTTAGCCTCATCAGCGACAACGCACTTGGGCACCAGATGGGGCGGTGGAGGAATGCAATGTCCTAACAGTGCATCTACTGTCGTTTCAGAATGTGTTGGCCAATAATAAAGAAATGAAGGCTCAGTAGTATGTTACAATATGTGTACTGACTGGTCATTAAACTGGTTAGAATTGTGCCGGCTAACACCCCCTAACAATATGGCCTCAATTGACTCTTGCATTTTGATGGTATACACAATTATATGGACAAATTGAACACCATTTAAAGTTACACCACGATTCAAATTAGCCCCAGTTTACGGTATCCTTATAGTGATTAATATTCACCTATCTAAAGAACACCGCAGTTCGATGGGAAAACATCGTCATGCGGTTGCAGGGGATTCAAAAGTTGCCACTCTACTCGGCCGCTGACGCTAGCTGACTGGGGTGCGATAGTAAAATATCATAATATGGATAATAGATGATAGTAAAAAAAATGAAGCCAGATCGATAGATCGACAATGTTCCCTCGTTCATGAACTTTGATTGCCGTCGCTACGGCTCCTAGGAGCCGAATAATCACTTTGAGGCCCAAAACATCCGTGCCTCAGTTGGCTACCATTGCTCGGCACTGCGCGGTATTGTTGGTTGAGAGGCGTTCGCCCGCTGGTGACTCAGTAGCTGGGCTGAACGGGCGGAGGCAGTGAGGCGGCAGGCCAGCCGGGCCTGAGTCAGCTCGTAGTGGTTTGCTGTAGTATGGTAAACGTACGGTGGTTGGCGGGTAGATGGAAGAGCCGAAGAATTTCGTTGATAGGTCATAATAAAACGCAATGCGATGTGCAGAATGGGAATCACTCACACATCTTTTTTCTTTGGCAACCAATGGTTATTTCAAAGCACATTGTTCCTAAATAATAGGTGAGGCCCGGCCTCAGTTGCCTCATATGACGAGCCGCCACTGCGCTTCCATGCCAGCCAGTACGAAACAGTGGAACAAGACAATCATTAGTACGATACGGACAAATAGTGGGGTGTATCGTCACGCTTTTCAATATTAAAGAATAACTATGTCGGTAAAGATGTCGCCACAGTCGCCTTTGCAGGTATAGATGTCGCAGCGATCACCGATGATATCATCCAAGGCTATATAACAAGGTAGGCCATTCCGGCCAAAAAAGGCGTCTCATGGCCTCTGAATGGTTGATGGTCGTGACGTCAATGGTACATGACGTTTGCTAGCCGGCATGATCAGGGCGCAAAATCAAATTGGGATCCCCCCTCTAACTCGAAAACTAAAAACGCTAACAAGACGCAGAAAACATTGTTCGAAAGCTCTCTGCAAGGCCATTCGAAGTTACTTCCGGTATTATTTGGTTCAGGTCAATATTGAGTTCACCAGAGGTCATCAAAGGTCACATTTTCCAAGTGAAAGACTGCTCTAGAAACCCCCAAATATCTCGGGAACTATGAGAGCTAGTAACAAACGAAAAAAACAATCTAAAGCAAAAAAAGAGCAGCCGAACAGGGCTCAAAAGCAACCGCAAAAGAACTTAGACATAAATGGCGCGCGTCCGACAACAGTTGCGCACTGTTTTGTTGATATCGCAGCTCACTGGTAGTTGTTTGACCAAGAATGACAACTCGCAGTGACTCGTAGATGTTCATGTAGTTGAGTGGCTTTGGAAAACATTCAGGGTTTCCATGAAATTGACTATTCGTTGTACCTCGAGTACCTCGCTCCCCGGCCGGTCACGCCCGCCGCCGACCCGGCGTCATACGCCGCCGCCCTTCGAGCCGCCATGCGACAGTTCCGCTGCGTCCCCCCGCGCGCGCCGAAGCCCTCGGGGCACGTGCCGCGCGCGCTACAGGACGCCACGCACGTTTTTGTGCGGCATGACGCCATCAAACGAGCGCTGGAGCACCCGTACGACGGACCGTTCAAGGTCCTGGCTCGCAGCGTGAAAACGATGACGGTGGACCGCGGGAACCGGCATGACGTGGTCTCGCTTGACCGCGTCAAGCCCGCCCACTTCGACATGCCAGACACATCGACGCCTCGAGACCCGGCTACACGCCGCGCGGCGTCGGCGACGGACGACTTCGAACAGGATGAGGACTTCTTGCTCCTGCTGCCCGTAATAGCCATGAGCTTATCGTGGATGGCCTTAATATACGTCTATGTTCACCAGACTGATTCACATTGCACCTACTTATCTTACTATCCAAATACCTATTTATATCCACTGTGCAAATACCCAGCTGCCCTGCCTTTAACTTCAGGCATTTAACCATACAAAATACAGAATATCTGCAGTACTTTCACTCACCTGTATGTGACGAAGAACAAGAAAACTTTCCACCACCACAATTAACGCCAACGAACAGCAATTTCGATGCGCGAATGAATCGCTCAGAAGCAACGTGAGCCTATTTATAGCGTGAGCCGCCTTAACCTCGGTTCGGGTCAGAGGGGTCAAGAATTTGGTAGCATGACGTAACCCAGGCGTGAAGAATTTCTCTACACAGCCAAACCAAAATATGAATACAATTTTGTTATTTTGCCATCAAAATGTGACTAATGTGCATCCCGTGGGCTTTTATGTATTCTACATAAGGTCTCAAAAACAAAATTGCATAAAATGATCAATTGTGTTACTGGTGAGTGATATGCAGCCAGGAAGTGATTTCAAATTTAACTACGAATCAAGCATGTGTAAATGGATGACGGAGATTAAATCAAATTCAACAATACCTATTGCCTAGAAGCAAGTGATGAGCAAGTGAACGAACTTGCAGAAGGCCTGGAGCAGGGAAGAGTAACTTTTTATCTCTGCCCATGCAAACTCATGCCGTAATTCAGAGACCACGATGCTGGCGCGTGTTCATCTTATGAAATGTTTCCTCCAACACCTTCCAGTCACCTTTGCTCTATAAAAGATTCACTTTGGATAAATGCTTCCAAAATCTTGATGACTGAGAGTGCGTTCGGAAGGGTCATTCTCCCACGCATTTCGTGAAATATTTTGCGATTGGCCGTTCGGAGAGCACGAAACGAGGGATTTCGCGAAATAACGTGGAATCGCCGGAGCATGTCACGGCGGTGTTTTCAAAGATGGCGGCCCACATTGAGGATATGGGAGATGGGGTAAGTGCAGAATCACCGATATAGATGGAAATATGTGGTTTTCATAATTGGTAACTGTGTTATAATATGTGGCATGCTTCCAGATGCATATCATGTCTACTTGTGGACCTATTAATAATTAATTGTATATCTAATTGCTCATAGTGGTGGTGATGACAATGACCAATGGTGATGTTTTTTATTCTTGATTTGTTGTGTCATCTGTGATCAACAGTAATAGGAGTTTCTCTCAAAATAATTGCTGCCAACCAAAGATTATTGTTATGAAATAATTGTTTAGATACCTACATGACGCACATACGGCGAACTCCGCAAATTTTTCGCGAAATTCCTACCGAACGACCATGATAAATTTCGCGAAATATTTCGCGAAATTTTGCGCCTTCCGAACGCACCCTGAGATACCGGATTCTGAAGGATTGTAGTGACGTCATCCAGGCACGAAGGAAAACTTTGTTTTACCGGTATTACGGCCTTGGCTTTACCCTCAAATCAAATGTAAAAATGTGTGTCTCGATAAATGATAAATACTATCTCAAATTCGTCAATATTTATTATTGGAAGCAGGAAAATAACTTTTCATGGAAGATCAGTTTAAGTTGAGCTAAATATACGCTCTCCTCGAAACTGACTTCCGCCATTTGTCTTCATCATATAGATAAATCCTTCACAATTTCGGAAGTCATGCTACCAAATTAACTTGTGCCCGCTCTGAATTTTTATGATATTTGATCGATTTGATAAACTTCCTATCTTTTTATGAAGTGTTCAAGTTGGTTTATTAATTTTATATAGTCTTGAGATTAGGCGGATTCTGGGTAAGTGATATTCTTTAGTTGTTGATATTTAGGTGAGCAACTTTTTGTTAGATTGTGATTTGTGGACTTTGCTTATGTAGATAGTGATCTGGGCAGTCCTTTTCATTTTACAAATTAAAATTGGAACTGGAATGTGATCACAATCCCTAGCCCTGTTCGGTAGCAGAGCTTCACGATACCTATCTATTAGTTGAGTAATTCACCTCCCCAGTTTGTGGTATTCCGCCTCCCCAGTTAATGGTGTTCTTGAGGTCCCTAATAGAAGAAGAGTATTATTATGACAGACAGAAAAGTGTACTAGTAATACCAAAGCTATGCCATTACCAAAAACAATACATAATCAAACCTGACCTAACTTTTATAGCAATTATGATCACACCCACGTTTAGAACTCAGTGCTCACATTTGCTTGCTGTGCTGCAGGACCTACTGGGGTCCGGGAGCTGTCGGTCCCTGGGGCCTGGACCCCCAGAACATCTTGTAGACAATCAAAGATAAACCACTTTTCAGTCTGTCATAATGTTTATGTCAGCTGACTACTCTTCTTCTATTAGGGACCTCAAGAACGCCATAATTAAACTGGGGAGGTGAATTACTGAACTAATACCAACATACGGATGGGTCCCTATGACCGTAATTGCTGTAAAGTTTAGGTCAGGCATGGATGATATATACCTGGATTGGCCACTCAGCGACAAATGTGACCACACTTGCCTCCTAGCGGTGGAGGCGCAAACCTTCAATGTACAGGTGATCTCCCCCTAACTGCATCATCTTATGGCTTAATTGGTGGGATAGAACCAGTGTTTTACTTTGAATAGGCGGTTTGTTTGATTGTTTAATGAATGGTTATGGATGGGGACAAAATTAATGGAACAGCTAGAATGGCCACTTCCACCACCAAAGTGGACACTCTCCCCATCAACTTAACAAACACGCCAGAATGGCCCAAGCCACCTCCAAAAAGACCAATTCACCACCAAAAAGACGAATCCACCACCAACGATGCCAGATGGAATATGGAATACAGAAACCCGACTAAACAGCATGCACATTGAACAGCATCAGGGTGCCGGCGGAAGACTTTGAACAATCACCAAAATTAATAACTTTTTTAAGCAACTTGCTGGTCAAAGACATGCCAGAATATACGTAATTGAAGCATCTCATACTCCCTGTTCGCCATTATCAGCGATCATGGGCATCAAGCTAGGATTTTAGGTTACAGGGAGGATGGATACATCCAAGATAAATTGGTATACCGATCGACCTAGCTTCATAGGCGTTGCCAGGATTTTTAGACTGGGGTGGGCAAAATGCAAATGCAAACTAAAGCCGGACCATGCCGGATCGAATGGTGAAGACCCCCGCCCAAATCGGTCCCATAGGTTCAGAGCATGGTGTCGTCAACGATTTTTGGTGGTTTTGGTCCAATTTGGTCCACTTACATTGGACTAAAGTGGATAAAACTCAAAACGGCACCGTTTTGAACCGCGCTAGATCGAATGGTGAAGGCCCCACCCAAATCGGTCCCCATAGGCTAGGAGCATGACGTCGGCAACGATTTTTGGCAGTTTTGGTCCAATTTGGTCCACTTAAATTGGACCAAAATGGATAAAACTCAAAACGGCACCGTTTTGGACCACGCCGGATCGAATGGTGAAGATCCCGCCCAAATCGGTCCGCCCATAGGTTCGGAGCATGACGCCGTCGGCAAATTGGTACGGGTAAATTCGGGTCCAATTTGGTCCACTTAGACGGCACCAAAGTGGATACAACTCAAAACGGCACCCATTCCGACCAGTCGGAATCGATTGGTGAAGAAATCAAGTACGTCGTCGGCTAATCTGGTCGGTTATTTGGACCCTCCAATTGCAATGGCGGCGGGACCCGTACTTGTCAGTTGTCACGACGCTATCTGGCATGACCGTTTAGTTTATAAAATGATCTTGTTTAGCTGATGAGGTCAAATATACTAATTTCTGGTTTTATTTATACCTTCCCTACTAGATTTTGGTATTCGGTCTAAGTGATTTGGTGGTAAGTTAGCCAATTAGGCTGTGAGTGTCCTTTTTGGACATTTTTTCTTCCATCTGGATACTCAAGTGGACGTTTCGGCTGCAGGATGTGCTATATTGGTGGTGGAAGTGTCCAATTTGGTGGTGGCATTGTCCAAATTGGTGGTATTAATTTATTTGGCTATGGAATGTCTATTTTGGTGGCGTTTTGTTAATTTTGGTGGCGAGTGGTCATTTTGGTGTTGTTCTGTCCGTTTTGGTGATTGATTAATAGGGAGCCTTATGGATGTGCTCGTGGATGTAGTTTTTCCCAGAGATGCTACCATGATTTTACAATGGATACAACCAGAAGCAAGGACATAGGAATGTCACAAAAAGTGAGGGGGGACAGTGAAACTTTGGTCTTGTCTTCAGAGAAACCCCCCCCCCCCCCCCCCCCCCCTATGGAAAATTTATTTGCAGATTTACGGCTCTTCTCGTCTTGGCGAGCTTTTTGCCATCATTTTTGTTCTCACCAAGCAAAAGAAAGCTTCACACACACACTTCATATTAGACACGCCACATCAATGTGGTGTGTCTAATATGAAGTGTGCATGCAGCTTTCTTTTGCTTGGTGAGAAAAATAATTGATGGCAAAAGGTTTGCAGAGATGAGAAGAGCCCAAATCTGCAAATACATTTTCCATAGGGGGGTTGGATTTCTCTCAAGACAAGATCAAAGTTTCACTGCCCCCCCCCCCCCCACACACACACACACTTTTGTGGCGTTCCTACGTCCCTGCTGCTGGTTGTATCCATTGTAAAATCATGGTAGCGTCTCTTGGAAAAATTACATCCACAAGCACATCCATAACCATTTATTAACTCACCCTACAGCCTACGGGAACCGTTTCTCACCTTCGCCCTACAGGGGGCCTGACAGGCCCCTCTGTTAACTTCCAAACCAAGCAACATAGAGCAATACAGTAAGAACCAGCATGTTGCCTGTCATGAGAGGAATCTAACAGCATGCGATTTTCAGGTTTCAGGTCAATGGGCGACCTTCCAGGTTAAGTGAATGACCTAAGATCGACAAGTAAAAAAATAACAATATTTCTCTGTTCGTCATCATTACCAAAGTTATGAGTATAAAACAATTTGGTTAGCGTCAAAATGTTGGTCATTGTAATAGCTATCTGCCAATATATCGATGTTTAGGTCTGGGCCAGTTAATGACCTCTTAGGTCACATAAATCGTCACCATAGATGAGAATTGCTATGTGATTTGCATTACAGCACATGTACAGGGTGCTTAGTAAAACTTCCGAACGGAGAGAGATAGAGAGACATCGTAAAAAGTAACATGTTACCTGTCAAGCAAATCCAAAGGCATCCCATTTTGAGTATCTAGGCAACTGGTGACCTTTGGGGTCAGGTCAATGACCCTTTGAGGTCTGACATGACCTTGACGAAAAGGTCATAGGTCACGATCTAATAGTCGTATACACTTCAAATTTGGATAGGATATGTATAATGGTTGTAAACTCAACTACTGGGAATTTCAGCAAGATGCGCCACATGTGTAAAACATTATTCAAGAAAAATATCAGGGGGCGGTCAGACCCCCCCCCCCCCCCCCGGTAGGCGAGGGTTAAATAATACAACTTTCTATCCCAACAATTAAGCATAAGATGATGCGGTTGACGGGGAGTTCACCTGTATGTCGGAGCTTCGCGCCTCCACCGCTAGGCGGCGAACTTGGTCGCCGGCATCAAAGGTGCTGACACCGAGTGACCGATCCAGACTTGTCAATGATTCAATGTGAATCGACTACTTTTGATTGAATCATTCTTATTTCAAATGAATGACTCATGAATCGATTCACTTCATGCGCAAACCTGTTGTGAGTCACTGATTGAATCATTCATACAGATAAAATAGGCTGATTGAATCATTCATTGCTCAAAGAATCATTCTTTTTTGGTCGAACAGCATAAACTGTCCAAAAAATATGTCAGCGGCCCAGTATTTATCTGTGCCCTGTGGACTTAATGGCCAATTATATGAGCTCTGTGTCCTGAGCTGTAGCCTGTAATTCATCTATGCATGAAGAAAGCGAGGCTTTGTGTCCAACTCCAGTGGGCACAAAGCCACTGTTCAATCAGCCCTAACTAGGTACATACCTTGGTACTGGTAGGGTTAGGGGTAGGCACCTAAATACTAAGAAAAGGCAACTAACTCATATTTTGATTCATAAACCACATAGTAAACGCACACATTTTTCACACGTAAAATTATCAAAAGGTACCCACCTTTTCCTAATTTCTAGGCTATACCATATCAAAAACTAAATCATAAACAAACATTTGCATGACCTCCGGATGTCCCAAATATCATTGTCGCATCGGCGCCGCTTTATTCCACATCATGCTTTATAAAACAATACCTAATGCAAAATCAAAATAAATGTTCTATTCGCTTAAAAAGGCGAAACGTAGTCATTAATTCTTTTGGAACTTGGAATTTGCAAGTATAATACATATTATAAATATCATTTTATAATCAAAATAAACAACACGCGTGTCAAATTGGCTCATATCCACATTCACATTGGGAAATACATTCACAGACTATTTGGATTAGCTTCAAAATTGGAACACATATAGATCAGGACCTAGTGATTATTCTGGTAAAATCTTGTTGAGTTGCACATTCAAAATCAAAGGAGCAGGTCAGATAGGTTTAAGGTCAAACAGCGGACTATTCCGATTTGCATGGACATTAGCACACTGGTAGAACATAACCTCCTTATCACGCTCATGAAATCTTAGAGTCACACATTCAAAATCAAAGGATTTAGAGCAGGTCGTATGTTTAAGGTTAAACAGCAGACTATTCTGGTTTGCATGAAAAATGGCACACAGGTAGAGCATAGCCTCCTTATCACGCTCATACAATCTTAGAGTCGCACATTCAAAATAAAAGGAGTTAGACAAAGGAGTCGACACTTCTCTTTAATGTTGAGTGATTGAATCAAGATTGAATCATTCATATGTTAATGTTGAGTGATTGAATCATGATTGAATCATTAATTATGGTAATGTTGAGTGATTGAATCATGATTGAATCATTCATTACAGTAATGTATAGTGATTGAATCATGATTGAATCATTCATTATGGTCCGTGAATCACTGTGAATCGATTCATGACAAATATGAATCATTGACAAGTCTGGACCGATCCAGGTATATCTCATCCATGGGTCATGTTCGATTATGTTTTGGTATTACTGGTAGACTTCTGTCTGTCAAATAATACTCTTCTTCTATTGGGGACCTCAATAACACCATTAACTGGGGAGGTGAATTACTGAACTATTTCAGAGCTTCACAAACACCTGTCAGGTGGCTCAGCAGCAGTTGCCTAGCACCGTGCAGTGCTCCAATGAGCGACCTGGGAGCAATCACACCAACACTGTATGACATAGTGTGTTATTATAATCAGAGTGTGTGCGGTTGCTTTCCACAGGGAGGTGTTCAGCAACTCCGCAGTTATGTGCACTAATGTCACTCACCTTGACATCAGTGCACAGTTGTCATCATTCATTGTTGTGACCACAGGGCACTGGACAGGGCTAGGCTAGGGACAGCTTCAGAGCTGCAGTAATTTTTGTGTGTTTACTGATAATTCAAAATGTTTTTGTATTTATTTTATAGGACTATTCAATCCAATATGTCTCTATTCATGTTACAATCATGTTAAACATGTTTCAATTTGTTTTATTTTAACATTTATGCAAAACAAAATTGCAACATTTTGGGAAGAGGAAACTGGAAAGCAATTAAGGCAATTCAATTTGCCTGTAGTACACCACAGTTTCATGACTGGTGAATGGAGTACAAGTGTTGAATGGTGAACATCTTCCCAAACTTTTTCCAGATTTTAGCATTGCAATTCAAATTAGGCATATGCAATGCATGGGCAGATCCAGAACTGCAAAAATGTTGGTTACTTTGGTGGCAAGGGCAATCCCAAAAAGTGCCTACTACACAATGCTAGAAATTCATTTGGTTTTGTTTCTTTATCCATTAACAGCTTATTTAAAGCCATATTTGTTCTATAAAGTATAAGCTGTTCAGGTTTTCTTTCAAATCAGGAAATGTGTCAACTTTTGGCTAATTTAATGTGTTATTGGGGGTCATAGCCTCTTTGACCTCCCTTGGACCCAGGGTTGGCAGTGGGTGGCAAAAAGTGGTTTGCCACTGGTTTTTACCGGTTAAAACCGGCTGGCAAAAACCCTTAGTGGCAAAAAATGGCAAAAAGTGACAAAAACTCCAATGAACCAAATCTGATAATTGTTTTGTACCAAATCAATTTAAGCATTCTAGTCCATAGCTCAACCTATTTAAGTAGGCTTTGTTTTGTTTCTTTCCAAGTTCCATTGAAAATGAAAGTATTTTTCACAATATATGTCTTTAACATGCACACTGGAGGGGGGGGGGGGGGAATCCGCCAACCCCTCCTGTTTTGTGTTTGTTGTTGTGAATATCTCCTGATTTTACCGGTTGATGTGCATCATTTGTGGTGTACCTGCCTAAAAAATTAACGGCGCGTTGTCTAAAGTAACAAAAATAAAAATCGTCCGAAAACTTTTTGAGTTATAGGCCATCAAAGTAAAAAAAAAATGACTGCAATGAAATGTTGCTATGCAAATGACCTGAGGTTAAATCAGGCTCCTAGAATTGCTTTAGAGCTGGGGTGCGGAGTGGAAAATTCTGACTAAAAATAAGTATAAAGAGTGTAAAATTCAACCAAAAAGCATATGTAACAGGCTTGAACACCCAATTACCTGCTCACCAAAATTTAGTTATTACCTATGTCAATTCTTACCTGTCTTTCGATCCACAGGCTGCCTCTATCATTACATCCATCAATCAGTATTAGGTTTCCAATTATCCAATACATTTTAAAATAAGGAGTGGAAAATTCACAGTAAAACTCAGGAAAGAGTGGAAAAATAGTATCCATAGGGTGTCCTTTTCCACCCAAATTTTCCAATGCACTGGGACACTGGGTCAAATGCAACTTCTATCATACCTATTGTATCATTAGACTGTCAAACAAATCATTTCAGCCTATGTTTGGGGTATATACATGCAATCACCGCATTCCATAACAATGCCAAGCCAAGGAGAACATAACAAACACAAAATTTCATGTTTGACCTCATTTAACCTCATTTGACCTTGAAGATATTGACCTAGGGCCATTCAATTCTCACAAAACAAAGTTTCCCACAGAACTTCCCCACCCTACAAATTGCATTGGGCTTAAAGGGAATAAAGGGTACAGGTACACCTTTACACCCAAAGGTGGGTACACCTTTAACATTAGTTTTTAACTGAGATAGCCAGATTGTCGGGAGTACTGAGAAATCTCCGAATCTGACATTTTTTCTTTCCAAAACGACCTAGTTGCTGAGTTTCAACGCAAAAACCGTTGGGTATATTTGGTCATATTTTAAAGGGACAAATCTTGTGACGTTTCGCCATACGTCATTAGTATTCCTACCGCACTTCGTTTTCGCCAGGGTAACATCGTTTTCGCTATTTGGACCGGCCGCCATCGAAACGCATCATGTGTTCATGAGCTAGAAATATTATTGGCCATGACTTTGTCAATTTTCATTGGATTTCCAATTGAACATAATACCGACACTCGTCTTGAAAAAGGCACACCTTTTGCAGGGTGGCTCGTACCGGTAGCTGCAATATTCTCCGCAATAGAAGCACATGCACCTGTAACTGCATGTAACTGCATACAAGAGGAAACTGCTTTCCAGTTTCCTCTTGTATTGAAGTATTTTTTTTTAACTGCTACATTAGGGATCTATATTACTATTTAATAAGCGTCTGTCTGTCTGTCTATCTGTCTGTCTATCCGGCACCGCTCAGTTTATTCAGTTAAAAAGTCCCAGTTAATTCACGTGCTGAATTGGTGCGGATACCTCCATCCCGGAGATGCCAGCTAGCAATGCATAGGACATATATGGGAGATGGGATAAGTCACCGATGCACCGGAGTTGGTGGGGCGGTGATCCCTTGACGGGTAATAGGTAATTATGTCCTATGCAGTTCCAGTTCCAGTCCAGTTACTTAACGTGCTGAATTGGTGCGGATACCTCCATCCCGGAGATGCCAGCTAATCGTCCAGCGGAGCGGACGGGTTAGCACTAGTACATTCTGCCTGTGGTTACAGTTTTAAAGGGAGTGTTCCTACTGTTTTGGAATGTCAAAAATATTTGTAATATGGTAAGTAGCTGTTGGTTTGATTGTTGTATATGATGAAATTCACATCTGGAGCCCCTTTAGTTGAATTTTCACTTATATTTTTTTTTTTTTTTTTTTCTCGATATCTATAAAGCGATCGCCACTATGGTGATGTTATGTAAAACGGCGCACATAAGACAATACAATTACGGTCACATCATGCAAGATAGACGAGTTTTGCACAGCACGTTCTTGCCACTGTGAACTTTATTATGTGCAAGTTTCGTAGCTCTAAATTGATATCTTCTTCAAAAAATGGCCATCGGCCATCATCGAAAAACATGAAGGCCGTCCAGTTTCTGTTCGGCTGCTGCTATCAACGTGCACGAGCTGTTTTGTTGAATTGCTATTGGCCGGCGCTTACAATATGCTAGCAGTTTAATCGATAGTTGCAGTGCTTCTAGTAGCGGAAGCCCTCTGGAGTCTACCCGATAACTTTTTGCTCCCAAGCAAATTCCTGGAGTCTTTGAATATCTCAGCAACTAGGGTGAATCGGGAGAAATGAAGTAATGGTTCAATTCAGAACATTGTGTTCTATAGACCAGTGTTAATAACCCCAACTAAGCGATGTGAGTAGGCACACTCCCTTTAAGTAATTACCTCTGTCAATTGTGAACCAATTTCCAATTGAAAATTACCAATAGATGCTTAGTGATAAGACGCATTTGTTGATTGGTGGCTGGTCGGTGTTCATGCAATATATTGATTAAATTTTGACAAAGTTGGTTTATTGTTTACGTTGAATTGCCGCTTAGCTCGAAATATTATTGGCTATAACTTTGTCAATTTTCATTGGATCTCCAATTGAAAATAATGTCAGTGAATCTTGAACTCGTCTTAAAAAGGCAGGCACATGTGTATTTGGGAAACAACTTAGACCGTGATCATTTTGATTTTCCCAGACAAATTGTTGAACAAATTTTCAGAAAGGAAGTACCAGCAGTCCGAACAGAAGCGCATACGACAATATGCCATAGCAGCGGCATGCTGTAAATATGTAGAGGTAGAGGTTGATTTTCTAGTAGAGGTTGATTTTCCATTGGGTCTGCAGTGCAGCATATTTTTATCTTTGCACTCCGCTGAGATGCAAAGATAAGAAGGTTTAATGGACGTTCAACGATAAAACTAAATAATGTGTTATCTTTGCATCCCTCTGAGATGCCAAGATACGGTCACGTGAGTTTCGACGAAAAATCAAGTACTGAACTGAACTGGACTGAATCTATATTACTATTTGATAAGCGTCTGTCTGTCTGTCTGTCTATCCGCAACGAATTTAAAGGTCCCAGTTATCCCAGTTAACCCTATTCCCTGCGGGGGGCAGATTCTGCCCCTCCTGGTGTTTTTTTCACTTGCCGCTTCTAAACTGTTAAGGTTAGCGCCCTGAAACTTTGTGACTTTTCCCAAAATTGAATGGCGCGTGTTGTGTTAAAATTTAGAAAAAATCGTCAACCAGAGGCGGTTCCAGGTTCCTGTTTTGGGGAGGGTGTTACGAATGCGGTTTTGGGGCGCATACTTCATTCGTGGTTTGCAGTGCAATAAATGCGTCAGAAACAATTTCAATGCAATATGCATCATAGATGCTGGGATTGTACATATATTTGGGGCAGAGGCGCACTTAGGATAAACAAATGACAGGCAATACCCACCCTTAAATTAGGTCCAACTTCAAATTAGTAAGATGATAAAAGCATTATGCGCATGGTGCCCCATGTTTTTCCCTGGATCCGCCTATGCGCAATATATCATATTTAACAAATTACAGCATATAATGCCCACATGTGACGTTCATGTCGTCCCAAACAATCACGAACAGCACATATTTTTTTCTTCAGAAAATCCCCCCATTTTACATTCCCTGAATACGCCTATTATTTTTTATTTTGTTTTTTGCCTTTTGATATATTAAAGACCAGTACATTTGAAGCTCAAAAACGTTTGGGGCATGACAATTGGTCGAGCCACATGGCCGCAATGACCTTTCAAAAAACACCCAAAATTTTGGGATTTTTTGCCCCAGGCCCCCCCCCCCCATTTTTGAACAAAACAAAAATGTCGGGATCCAAAAGAGAGATCGTGTCATGACGCATTGAATGGCGTTTTCCCCATCGAAATCGACCGAGCGGTTATCGAGATCTCTGGGGGGGGGGGGGGGGGCAGAATCTGCCCACCCGCAGGTTAACGTAATTCTGGCCGCCCGCAGGGAATAGGGTTAATATGCACTATGCACATGCACATTTCAACAGGGGGCTTCTTTCAGGGGATCGGTATTAATATGTTTCCGAGCTACCTTTCGAAAAAAATATAAATGGGCTAACGGGTTAACGGGCGAACTGGTCAACCTGACCACCTTCATTTGGGCCATCTGATAGGCTAGCATTATGCCTCAGGGCACCAGAGGAATGTGATGTGAGCATGGAATTTGGAAATGTGTCCTGCAGGAAGCTGTAGGTGATTGGGAGAGAGTTGATCACCAGCTGCGCCTCAGGGAGGCAGCAGGGCAGCTCTGTATAGTGTATGTCACAGTATGATCGGCGGTGGGGATATGGAGCTTGCTTTATATTTTACCTTCATATTAAAATGTTAGTGGTAGGTGAGCTCAGCAAGGTTTTGAGCCTGGGGACTTGAAATAATGGCCAGAATACGTAAGAAATGGAAGGGGAGGCAGACGCCCACTGAACCAGTGAAGTGTTAGACGTGAAGGAGGAAGACATGCTAATAACGGAGATTGGAGAGTTTTCGCAAATGTCCGGTTTAAGTCAAGTTTGTTTTTGCAATTCCTGATAACCAGTGGAATTAAGAAGCGAAAGTTGTGCTGTTAAATATACCCAGACAATGTGCATGGTCTGTCTCGCCCTTTGCTGTCACCTAACCTCAAACTCAACCCATGCCATCGGCCGCTGGCCATCCCAGCAAGGGGCAAATACCAAGCAGCGAATCAGCTCGAACCCAGCGTGCCAGACCGGATAAAGTTAACAGCAGGTAGTCCTCTGTCAGTTGCGCTACAGGGGTGGGCAAACTGTACACACATACCGCAACTTCTCTCTTTTGACATCGGAGAATAAATTATATATTTCTCCAACCTTGTAGTGTTTACTCCCTTTCAACCATCATGCTTTAACCCTCGCCCTACGGGGAGCCTGACAGCCCCCCCCCCCCCCCCTGAGGTTTTTTGTTGAATAACTGTTTACACCTACGGTGCATCTTGCTGAAATTTTCGGTGGCTGAGTTTATAACAATTGTACGTATGCTGTAAAAATTTAATTGAAATTGGTTAAGTAGTTTCGGAGATAATCATGTTTGGATGACGTCATGTTGGTAACAAAATGAGAAATATTGGAAAAATCGTAGAAAACAGGGTTTTAAAGCAAATTGCAAACGCAATTGATCAAAGATACAAAATGGCATTCTCTTTAAAATGGCAATCTCGGATTTTCACAATTTTGGGTTTTGGACCCCTAAAATAAAATAAAAAATGTTTTTTTTGGGGGGGGGGGAAATCCCCACAAAATCAAAATAAGATATTGAAAAAAACGGAATATATGTGAGGGAACTGAGTATGGAAAATACCCATACCAAATTTCAAAGCAATATCTTCATTTTTGACTAAGTGATGGCTCCCTAGGTGTAAGAAACTGATGACGTCATTTTAAAAAAAAACTTTTTTGACTTTTTTGACAAGATACTAACAAATAATTACCTTTTCTGTTTTTCTGAGCCAAAACTGGTCTAGGAACATGCCTTTTTATTTACATTGATCAATTTCTAATGTTGAGTCATTCACTTGACCTGGAAGGTCACCCGTTGCCCTAAAACCTAAAAATCGTATACTGCTAGATTCCTCTCATGACAGGCAACATGCTGGTTCTTACCGCATTGCTCTAAGTTGCTTAGTTTGGAAGTTAACAGGGGGGCTGTCAGCCCCCCCCCCCGTAGGGCGAAAGTGAAAAAAAGCTCCCGTAGGGCGAGGGTTAAGTGACATCTTTCTCCTACCTGTGATTGCTAATTGCATAACCCCTCTGCGACACAGGGGCAACAATCATGCATCACATATGTAAGACAGCGCGCTGTGGCGGCCACCTCCGGGATAAGCTGGGCAGCTACCAGCAGCTGGTGAGGACCCAGCGGCTGGTCCGACAGCAGCAGCAGCAGCTGGTGGTGGTCTCCCAGCGGCGCCAGTACCACGCTGAAGAGGGCGTCTACGGGTACAAGCCGTCTCCACCCAGCACCTACCAAGGTACCAGCTGAGATGATGTGTATATGAGGTGTCGGTGCCGTGTCCACCTGTGAGAGTGGGGTTAACTGTTCAGTGTCGGTAGTGGTGAACTATTAGGTAATGGAGATCGATTCATGGCGTCTGTATTGGCCGTCACATGTCCTGTCATTATTCGCGGTGCCGAATGGGTTCTGCGGTTGACCCGCCCAAAGACCATAATCATCATCTTGTTTGTGGCCACGTTTTTTTCCTGTACTTGATTGCCGCTGTTGTGTTTCTTTGTTTGTTTGAATTTGGATACGAGTCAGCATCCATTGCGCTTCCCTTTCTACGTGCGCCTTGCCGGCACTGACGGTCCGTGGTGCCTGCCACCAGTGCCGGACGAGGTGCTGTCATCGCGAGCCCGCCAGGCAGCAATCTTCCGTCTGGTAGAGGCGTATAGAGCGCACGCACACAAGGTGGCCAGCTTCAACCCGCTGGCCGGCAGGGAGGCCAGGTCAGTACACAGGCTGGGTCGGGCCATAGATCAGGTCAGTACAGAGGAGACAGGTTAACACTTCATAGGGCTCAGGCCGAGCCGGTGCAGGTAGGTTTGACGGGGTCAGGTCAGGTCAGGCCAGCTGATACTTCATGTGACTACCTGCTCGATAGTTACCACTTTCCTCACATGCGACTGGCCGTTTGCCGTGATACTTCTGCTAAGATCCGTTTCAAGCTTCTTCTTCACTGTGATGCCTTAGTTATTGACGACAAATTACGGCGACAAGCAGTTATCAGCCCGACTCGCTCCAGTCTCCGCTGTAGGACTGAGAGGACTCGAACCGCTGACCGCCGCGCGTCTGCACCGCACACTGTGCTGACCGCCGCTCGTCGTCTGCACCGCACACTGTGCTGACCGCCGCTCGTCGTCTGCACCGCACACTGTGCTGACCGCCGCGCGTCTGCACCGCACACTGTGCTGACCGCCGCTCGTCTACACCGCACACTGTGCTGACCGCCGCTCGTCGTCTGCACCGCACACTGTGCTGACCGCCGCTCGTCGTCTGCACCGCACACTGTGCTGACCGCCGCTCGTCTGCACCGCACACTGTGCTGACTACCGCGCGTCTGCACCGCACACTGTGCTGACCGCCGCTCGTCTGCACCGCACACTGTGCTGACCGCCGCTCGTCGTCTGCACCGCACACTGTGCTGACCGCCGCTCGTCGTCTGCACCGCACACTGTGTTGACCGCCGCTCGTCGTCTGCACCGCACACTGTGCTGACCGCCGCTCGTCTGCACCGCACACTGTGCTGACTGCCGCTCGTCTGCACCGCACACTGTACTGACCGCCGCTCGTCTGCACCGCACACTGTGCTGACCTGTGGTGAGACCGCACACTGACTGACCTGTGCTGACCCGCCTTGTGCCTGCAGAGAGCTGCCGGAGCTGGAGCCGGCGCGGTACGGCCTGGCCGAGACGGACCCGGTGTCGCCCGAGGGCCTGGTGTCGGCGCCAGGTGTCAGCACCGTCGGGGAGCTGGTGCAGCACCTGCAGACGGCGTACTGCGGCCGACTCTCGGCTCAGTTCACACACTGCGAGGTGGGAGGGCGAGCGGCGGGGATCAGCCGACGGGGGCGGACATGACGTGTGCGAGGTGGGAGGGGGGGGGGGGAGGGGGATCAGCCGACGGGGGCGGGCAGGACGTGTGCGAGGTGGGAGGGGAGGGAGGGCGAGCGGTGGGGATCAGCCGGTGGGGACGGACGGGACGTGTGCGAGGTGGGAGGGCGAGCGGCGGGGATCAGCCGACGGGGGCGGGCAGGACGTGTGCGAGGTGGGAGGTGGGAGGTGGGAGGTGGGAGGTGGGAGGTGGGAGGTGGGAGGTGGGAGGTGGGAGGTGGGAGGTGGGAGGTGGGAGGTGGGAGGGAGGGCGAGCGGCGGGGACGGGCAGGACGTGTCTGGAATGGTGACAGGCGGATACTGGTGCGTAACCTACGTGGCGTTAGTAGCAGAGGTTTCTGAAACGAGACACAATTATGTGTTTGCTGTAAAAGTTCGAAGCTGGAAAACGCTGAGTCTTATGCGTGTATTGTTTACTTTGTTAAATGATCTAATGCTCAACGGGTCTTCCAACTGGCAGGTACTTGTCTGTTTGTGCTAAACCACACATCTCCACACGATGTCCCTCCTCTCCTGCCCAGATGGCGGAGGAGCTGAAGAGTAAACGTTCACCCCGCTCCCACAGACTGCCGAGGAGCAGGAGTGGCTGGCCAGTCGGCTGGAGACCATCTGCGCCGAGTCGCTGACGGACGCCGAGCGGCTGCAGATCGGCGAGCAGCTGATCCACTCACAAGTGCTGGACAAGTTCCTCTCGGTCAAGTTCGCCACCGTGAAGCGTTACGGCGGAGAGGGGGCCGAGGCGACGTCGTCGTTCCTCAGCCAGCTACTGACGCTAGCTGCTACCGGTGAGCAGAGAGGAGGGAGGAGGGAAGGAGGGAAGGAGGGAAGGAGGGAAGGAGGGAAGGAGGGAAGGAGGGAAGGAGGGAAGGAGGGAAGGAGGGAAGGAGGAAAGGAGGAAAGGAGGAAAGGAGGAAAGGAGGAAAGGAGGAAAGGAGGAAAGGAGGAAAGGAGGAAAGGAGGGAAGGAGGGAAGGAGGGAAGGAGGGAAGGAGGGAAGGAGGGAAGGAGGGAAGGAGGGAAGGAGGGAAGGACCCGAAACCCGAAAAAGTAACGAAAAAACGAAACGAAACGAAAAAAGTTTTCGGGTGTGCCACCCGAAAAAGTAAGCGTTTGTTGGTGGCGACTCAACCGCGTGGCGGTCTTCTCCGCCTGTTGCACTGTACTTGGTTTTGTTGTGGACGCGGCCAGCATGTTTTCGGTTCTTCATTTCATTTTGAATTAACGAGTGTTCGCAACTAAGTTGTATCACTTCCATGCATTGCTACTTTTGAAAGTGTTTGTTTGTTCTGTCTTGCTTTTGCATACCTGAGTGAGCACTCGTTTTGTCTTGCTCCAGTTTAACCGAATGGAACTGATTGATTTGTGCTGGCTCGTCCCGTGTTAATCACACGTTCCCCGTTGCGAGCTCGAATATAATTCTGCTTTGTATTTCACTTGGTGTCGAACTCCCGTCGCTGTAGAGTGGAAGACCGATATGCGGCCCGTGACCGGACGCTGACGTGCGGACCGGCTGTGTGACGTGTCACTGCAGGGCCGTGCCGGTTCCGCCGACCTGTGGCACCTGTGATGGTGAACGGGGTTCCCGGCCGGCTGGCGCGGCAGCATGTGCCGCCCGGTCGCTGCTGGGCCGTGCTAGGTCCGCCGACCTGTCACTTGTCGGGTCTGATGTAGAGAGAGTTTGTCACTGGGCTGTACTAGGTCCGCTGATCTGGGGTGACCGCTGACCGTCAGGCTGTATGAGGTGCGCCGACTTGTCACCTGTCGTGGTGCCCGGCGTATCGCTGTCGGGCCGTGCCGGGCCCGCCGACTTGGCACCTGTCGTGGTGGCTGGGGTTGCCCGGCCGTCTGGCGGTGTTGGAGGGATGTACCGTCTGGACGTCCGAAGACTACGCGTGTGCATGAGATGGGGGGGGGGGGGTGGCAGTGGCGGGAAGGGACGGGATACAGGATACATCGTTGTTATCGCCATCCAAACTTGTGCTCTGTACCTGTGAAGTGTGTGTGTGTGAGTATGTGCGAGTGTGTGTTTGTATGTGCACAAAGTCTCACTGCGACTCATCTGCGCCAGCAGAGCTAGTAATTGTTGTCGTTCATCTTCAGATATTTCGCGCTGTCGCGCCCAGCCACCATGGTTTGTTTAACCTGCATGTATTATGTCAGTCATTGTCCAGTAGATCGGCGCAGATCCGTGGATCCTAACGTAATCCCTATCCAGTTTCGGTCATACACATACAGTTACACACACACTCACACCAACACATATCACATTCCACCAGCAGCACATACCACAATACGGTCCTATCTACATAACAACACACAACTCTTGACATCCCCAGCGTCAGACAAACACACAACCGTACGCCAATGGAAGCATCTAGGGAGATGCCCCATCGTAACTTTACTGCTTGTAATTAGCGGCATTGAAACAAATCCCGGCCCGAGCCCCAGCCGCTTGAACATCTGTCACGTAAACATTAACAGTATCTCCTCCAAGATAGATGAACTTCAAATATTTGTTAACACAAACAATATAGATTTGTTAATGGTAAGCGAAACAAAACTTGACGATACAGTCCACCCCAGCCTGTACGAACTGCCTGACTTTCACGCACCATATCTGAATAACAGAGACAGAGCTGGAGGAGGTACCGCCATATACGCTCGATCTAATTTAGCAGTTAGGAGACTTAAAAATCTAGAAATAGCAGGGGAGGACTGGGTATGGGCTAAAGTATCAATAAACAACACATCAATAATAATTTGCAGTACTTACCTTCCACCAGGACTTACAGTCGACAGATTAGAAGATTTTGACAGTAGGTTCATAGAGAGCATTGCCTTGGCTAACTCACATTCACCGATAGGAATATTTGTGCTGGGAGATTTTAACACTGGAAATACTTACTTAGATAGAAGGTACACCGAAACAACTTCCGGTCCTGGCAACAGTGGAATAACACCCTTCGATACACGATTTAAACACACATTAGACACAATGGAACTCACTCAACTAATAACGACTCCCACCAGAATAACAGGAACAGTAGCAAATCTCAGAGACCTAGCCATAACCAACAACACAGACCTTGTAGCTGACTCAGGAACATTGTCCTCATTTGGTAACATGGACCATCTTCCCATTTGTATCACCACACATTTACCATCCTCTCCCACAGCTACACTGACCAAAACAATATGGGACTACAGTAGACTTGACGCGGACAAACTAACCAGACTTATACAAACTACTGACTGGGAGAAAATAGTTAAGGAAGACATTGACACTGCAACTGAAAAATTCACTTCCGCCATCCTCGAGGCCGCCTACAAAGCAATCCCTAGAAGAGACATACGCATCAAGCCGAACAACAAGCCATGGCTGACCGGAACCTTGAAACGTCACATCAATAAGCGCGACCGACTCTTTAAAAAGGCGAAACAAACCAACCGACTCACGACTGGGAGGCGTGGAGACAGCAAAGGAATTTTGTGACCGCACTTAACAAAGACTGCAAAGACTGGTATACTAAGCAACAGGTTCAAAAGCTCCTCACTCATAAGCACAATCCATACCAGTACCACACAATATTGAAACAAACAATAAAACCAAAACATCGTGCAGCCATTCCCCCACTACAACTACACAATCAGCAAGTAGCCACAACTGACATAGACAAAGCAGCAGCCCTCAATGAACACTTCGCGACACAGGCTGAAATCGGACCGCCACCAACACTTCCAGCTCACAACCCATGTCCAAGGACTGTACCTGTACCCCCTCTGAACCAAATAGCTATCACTGAACAGGAAGTCCTGTCAACACTCAACTCTCTGAACCCGCACAAATCAACTGGCCCGGACCAACTTCCAACCAATATATTGAAATTGACTGCTTTATTAATAGCGGAACCACTCGCCAAGCTTTTCAACAAGTCCCTTTCCTCCTCAAAATGTCCGAAACTCTGGAAGGAAGCTAACATCTCGCCCATTTACAAGCGAAAGGGATCGGCATCGGATCCCCAAAACTACAGACCAATTAGCCTACTCTGTTGCCTCTCAAAAATTCTGGAAAAATTGTATTTAAACATATTTATGATCATCTAACGAATAACTCTCTCCTTTCTGATATGCAGAGCTGGTACAGGCCTCACCACAGCACACAATTGCAACTATCATACATGACGGACAGTCTCTATAAAGCCCTAGACAGACGACGCGACTTTACAGCAGTGTACTTGAACATGACAAAATACTTTGACAGAATATGGCACGCTGGACTTTTATTCAAATGCGAGCACGACTACTACATCACTGACTCACTGTTAGAATGGCTAAAATCTTACCTGACGGACCGCAGACACAAAGTTCGAGTAGGCGACGCCCTTTCGACTCCCGTGACGATAAATGCAGGATGCCCGCAAGGATCTATCCTCGGCCCACTTTTAGCACTTCTCTATCTCGACGGGCTTCCGGACCAATTGACAAACACGGCCCTCTTTTACGCTGACGACATTTCATTATACGCCTCATACCCCTGACACCATGACACAAGTCCAAACCTCCCTTCAAAAGGACCTAGAAATCATCGAAAATTACGGGCAACAGTGGGTCATAATATTTAGCCCATCTAAAACTTTCACTCAGACATTTTCCAAAAATAACCACCACGATTTACCCAAACTAAAGTTCTCAGGACAGCCGATTACCAAGACAGACACCCATAAACACTTAGGATTAATTCTTTCAAAAGATCTTCGATTCCAAAATCAAGTTAACGCTATTGTCAGGAAAATAAACATTGCCCTCAGTCCTCTATACCCCATAGCCAAATATCTGCCACGACAAGTACTCGATACAGTTTTCAAGACGTACATACGACCTCACTTTGACTACTGCGACTGCATCTACGACGGCCACCTGACAATATCCGACGAATTACGACTAGAACGACTGCAAAACAGAGCTGCGAGACTGGTCACAAACACACTTCCAAGAACCTCAACAGACAAGCTACGACTCGAACTTGGATGGGACAGTCTCAAGACTAGACGTAAAATTCACAGGTTATTACTATACGGACAGATAAAGAACAACACAATTTGTATACCAGAATATATTAAAATTTCATTAATATATTCATATATTAATATAATAATAGAAACATGATTCCCGAAACAAGACTAAAAGATACGAGACGAACTCTAAGAAATGCAAAGTTACTGACACTGCCACATTTCCGGACCTCCATGTATCAGAAAGCTTTCATCCCGAAGACATCCCAAAACTGGAACTCCCTGCCCCAATCTAGCCAACGCTGGCAGGACCGGAAGCAGTTTAAACGCAGCATCACAACACTATACGGCACACCGCACCCTCCACACTATTTCACTTTAGGTATAAAACCAGGTAATACACTACACACACAGCTCAGACTGGGGATGTCAAGGCTAAATGCACATCAATATTCTATACAAAGAAACACGGACCCTGCATGTTCCTGTGGCCATAATCAGGAAAACAAACCACTTCATTCTAGACTGCCCACGTTTCACTTCAGCAAGAACGGATCTTTTCAGACAGGTTTGATCACATCTCAATGTCGACTTTCAAACATTAACCAACACAATGAAAATAAATATACTCCTTCTGGGTCATAACACAACAAAAGACTCTGCACTGTTAATCGCCAATGACTTCCAAAAATTCCTGCTTATTACTTGTCGCCTCTTGTAAACTGAATCCACGGATCTGCTCCGACATAATCATCCATGACTGACTCACCTTCACCGGACAGAAAAGCTGGACTTCACTAAGCTGACCAGGTGGTGGTGCCGCGACTTAAGCTTTGGCTTTTGCACCATCACCTGGACAATCATTGTCATCATCTCATCATAGCAATAAATGTTGTTGTTGTTGTTGTTAAGGAGGGAAGAAGGGAAGGAGGGAGGGGGAGGGAGGCTGTGGTGTGTACGATGCATGGCTATAGAACTTCTGTGTGGTGATTTGGGTAAGCTGGCTGTGGACGCTTTGGAAGGCAGACGCTTATAAACGCCATGATTCGTTACAATATATGTGCAGTTGTTAGTTGTTGTCGTTATGAGTTTTCAAACTGCTGCAAGGCAGAGATGCTTAGTGGTGCTACGATTGCCGCATTGCATGTTGGATAGTGATGCGACGGACAGGTCACCAATTTTAACTATGTTCAAATGTCTTAACCCATCACAATATCATTCACCCCGCCTTCTGACCCTTTGTCCCCTCCCCCGCAGCGGGTCTGGGTGAGGTGGTGATGGCGATGGCGCACCCCACCCTCTGACCCTTTGCCCCCTCCCCTACGATTGCCGCATTGCATGTTGGATAGTGATGCGACGGACAGGTCACCAATTTTAACTATGTTCAAATGTCTTAACCCATCACAATATCATTCACCCCGCCTTCTGACCCTTTGTCCCCTCCCCCGCAGCGGGTCTGGGTGAGGTGGTGATGGCGATGGCGCACCCCACCCTCTGACCCTTTGCCCCCTCCCCTACGATTGCCGCATTGCATGTTGGATAGTGATGCGACGGACAGGTCACCAATTTTAACTATGTTCAAATGTCTTAACCCATCACAATATCATTCACCCCGCCTTCTGACCCTTTGTCCCCTCCCCCGCAGCGGGTCTGGGTGAGGTGGTGATGGCGATGGCGCACCCCACCCTCTGACCCTTTGCCCCCTCCCCCCGCAGCGGGTCTGCGTGAGGTGGTGATGGCGATGGCGCACCGTGGCCGGCTGAACCTGCTCACCGGCCTGCTGCAGTACCCGCCGGTACAAATGTTCCAGAAGATACGCGGCATGACCGAATTCCCCGGCGACGTGAAGGGAATCGGAGACGTGCTGTCCCATCTGAGTGAGTGGCTGGGGAGGGAATCGGAGACGTGCTGTGTGGGTGGCTGGGGATGGAATCGGAGACGTGCTGTCCCATCTGAGTGAGTGGCTGGGGAGGGAATCGGAGACGTGCTGTGCGGGTGGCTGGGGAGGGAATCGGAGACGTGCTGTCCCATCTGAGTGAGTGGCTGGGAAGGGAATTGGAGACGTGCTGTGTGGGTGGCTGGGGAGGGAATCGGAGACGTGCTGTCCCATCTGAGTGAGTGGCTGGGGAGGCAATCGGAGACGTGCTAAGTGAGTGGCTGGGGAGGGAATCGGAGACGTGCTGTGTGGGTGGATGGGGATGGAATCGGAGACGTGCTGTCCCATCTGAGTGAGTGGCTGGGGAGGGAATCGGAGACGTGCTAAGTGAGTGGCTGGGGAGGGAATCGGAGACGTGCTGTCCCATCTGAGTGAGTGGCTGGGGAGAAGGGAGGGTTAGAAAGGAGGCGACAGTGGACATCCTGGAGGGCAGAGGGTGGGGCTCTCCTCTGATGGAGGATGTGGAGCGCCAGGTTGGTGGAAGGTTTAATGGGTGTAGCATCTACGTTTTCCTACGTACAGCTGCTGTGTATGGTCTGATATTTACACGGGTAGTTGTTTTGAGTGTGGAAAAGGCAAACTGGGATTCGGGTCATCGTGTGACAGTTGGAGTGACGACATTTCGTCAGGCCGTTTGTCTCTTTTTAGTCGTTTATTCATTAACTGACACATTTAGGCTTCATGCTCCAATACCTGTTGTTGCTGCTGGTCTAATGTGGTACTGCCTGTGAACCGCATCATACCGCTGTTACGGCTCCAACTGTGACACTTATGTGTTGCGCTCGCGATATAATGGGCGCCATATGACTATATTGTTGCGGCGCCCTTGAACCCCAATCATCATCATCATCATCGCTCGCAACATGTTACACTCATCGTTTGTTTTCTGTTCCAGATAGCAACATAGACCTGGAGTTTGACGGGCATCGGATACATGCCGTGCTGTTATCGAATCCCTCTCATCTGGAGGTCAGTTATGACTCGTCTGCTGATAGTTCTGAATGCTATTTCCGCTCGGATATGGATCCTGGATAGTGAACGGGGCCCTATCGAGGGCGGGCAGTCGTTTAGAGTCTGGGCTGTGACATAGATGAATATGCACTTTGTGAGGAAGTATGCAGACGTCCCGGATGTCTTCTCACTCATACAGCGGTGATATGTCGCTTTCATGGATCTTTATGGCGCCTACATGCGCCATAAACGTACTCCTTTATGACATACCTGTGTCGAGGGAGACGGGCTACCATATGTAGCCCTGATCTGTACCCTGTCCCGAGAGTGGACCGACTCGGGATATCAAGAGAAGGTCCACCCCTGCGTCTGACCTCTGCCGATGCCCTCAGGCTGTGAACCCGGTGGCGATGGGCCGTGTACGGGCCCGGGAGCAGACTGCCGGCTGCGGAGACTACTCGAGCGTGCCCTCCCACATGCCCGGAGATCACTCTCTCTGTGTTCAGGTCAGCCGTGGTCGAGGCTGATACCTTCATAAGTGTCGAGCGGCATCAGCTTCCCAGTACAAACTATGATGTGCGCTGAAGTATAGTGTACTGATGCCTCTGCATGGGATTGTTGTTGACGGTCTCATGATCTTATGGACTTGCGATAAGCGAAACCCATATCGATGTTCCAACACAAATAGTTACCGGAAATAAACACATTTTGATAAAATGAACTTGCTTGATACAATGCGGAAGGTTTCTAATTCCATTTTGACTTCAGTACTCACCGTCACCAGTCTTCTGACACTGACAATCGGAAATATGTCGTTATCCTCAGATCCACGGCGACGCAGCGCTGTCGGCGCAGGGCATCATTCAGGAGGGCCTCGCCATCTCGAACCTCCCCCACACGCGCGTAGGTGGATCGATCCACCTGGCCATTAACAACCAGGTGGGCTATACCACTCCGGAGGCGCGGGGGAGGTCGTCCAGCTACTGCACTGACGTCGCCAAACTGGTGGACGCGCCCGTCATACGCGCCAACGGAGACTTCCCGGAGGTGAGGGCGGCGACGGCGCACAGCCGGTAACTGATGACGCTCATAGTTGTTTGCGTGTTGAAAGTAGTCGAGAGTGGGCAACAGGTGGTCTGCGATGAGTAGATCGAGGGTGTAACAGGTCACCGTTATCGCTATGCCGCCTTCTGCTTCTTCTTTTTTTGCTTGGTGGGGGGGGGGGGGGGTCTGAGTCCACCTTTATTGTGGCCTGTGCTATGTCTCTTTTCCAGTGGCCGGATACTAGGCCAGTGCAGCTGTTGACCTGTTTCTTGACCGATGATCTATGACCAGTGACCCGTGACCTGACTCCCACAGCATGTGGTGCGCGCCTGACCTCGTGACCAGTTGACTCCTGACCTGTAACCTGACCTGTGTCCCGCAGGGTGTGGTGCTCGTCTGCTGGCTGGTGTTCGAGTACCGGCAGCGGTTCCGGCGTGATGTTTTTGTCGACGTCGTCCGACCTCGTCTGACCTCGTCTGACCTCGTCTGACCTCGTCTGACCTCGTCTGACCTCGTGACCTGACCTGACCCGTGACCTGTGCCCCGCAGGATGTTGTGCGCGCCTGCCGACTGGCGTTCGAGTACCGGCAGAGGTTCCGGCGTGATGTTTTTGTCGACCTCGTCTGCTTCCGCCGCTGGGGCCACAACGAGCTGGATGACCCCACCATCACCAACCCGTCCATGTACCGCAACATCAACACCAGGGTGTCAGTACTGAACCGCAAGGTGTCCACTCGTGAAGCGGAACCCTCCTTCCATTAGCATTTCATTGCACAAACAAATGTGGTATAGTCGCAATATAGCATCGGTACTTGCAATGCCCTAGACGTCAATCACAGTCAATGATCGTGGTCAACGTCGGACGTATAGTCCAGTAGTGTTGATGGTGTTGTTAAGTGCGGTTGATACCTACTCCACAGCTTCGATTTGAAGCTCATGCTCAGCCTGCGGCGGGTATGACCTCTCTAAGCCCCTGTCTCCTGACCTGACCGTCTCCTGACTCTGACCCTGGCCGCTGTTTCTCCTTCCTCAGGAGCGTGCCTGACCGCTTCATCGACTCCCTGCTGGAGGACAAGCTGCTGACCATGAAGGACGTGGAACAGATACAGGGCAAGCGGTACGCCTGGCTCAACGAACAGCTCGCCAATATCGACTCTCATGTGCCCAAGGTAGGCGGGGGATGCTGCGGAGGTTTGCAAATAAACCTTCCCCATTCGTGCTGAGGACTGAGGAGGATCAGTAAGTGTCCGTATTCGGTTTCCCTACAGCACGAGGTAACTGTCAGGAAACACACATTTCCATGTGTTTTGCTTTTCATGGCCACGTGCAGCATCTTTTGGTAATTTTCCATTGGAAATCGGTTCGAAATTGATCAAATTACGGTATTGACTAAATTACGATATTGACCAAATTATGGAATTATCGTACGATACGATCGTACGATTTTGATCCCAATGCAATGCCCGATCGCATTGCCGGCCTCTAGTAAAACATTTGCCCTTTTTATGATCATGCCATGCCTATTATGCTCTCAGCAGATACCATTGATCAATTTGAGTCAATATCCAGATGAGTGATCACATCTCACCTTGCCACACCCACCAGTGATGGCGGCACGAGTGTGCCCTGCACTGACCGTCCTCCCCTACCCCGCCTCCCCTGTCAGGCAAACCACCTGGAGGGGGCGTGGCGGGGCCTGCAGCAGGCGCCCGCTGCCGTCACCACCTGGGACACCGGCGTCGACCCGCAGCTGCTCAAGTACATAGGGGGCAGGAGCGTCGACTGGCCCACGTCGTTCGTGAGTGTGGCGGGGGCGAGGGGCGTGTGAGGGGGGGGGGTCTAGTGCGGGACGGATCAGTGTTGGCGTTGTTCGATCGGGAGTGCTTTATTCGTCAAGAGAATTGTTGGGTGTTTGAGTTACAACGCTTGTTGTATGTGATTGTCGACGTGCATGTTTTCTGAGTTTTGCGAGCGTCCCCTGGTGCTCGATGTGGTGATATTGACGAGCTAGGACCGCGGTGGGCGCTGGCGTTGATCCGAGGGGCTCACTGTACGGCATTTAGTGATTCTTCCCTGTGCCGAGTAGGGATCTGCCTCCTGTGAGCCAGAGCGCCGGTGCGGTACACCAGTCGCGGTCCCTGCCACCCTTACCTGACCCACGTTTATCCGTCTCCGTCACTCAGAACATCCACCCGAACCTGCAGAAGATGTTTGTGAAGCAGCGGCGGGAGCGGCTGCGGACCGGCGAGGGCCTCGACTGGGCCACCTGCGAGGCGTTGGCATACGGCTCGCTCCTGCACGAAGGTAGGTAGAGAGACTTACAGATTACACGAAGGTAGGTAGAGAGGCTTACATATTAACAGATTACACGAAGGTAGGTAGAGAGGCTTACATATTAACAGATTACACGAAGGTAGGTAGAGAGACTTACATATTAACAGATTACACGAAGGTAGGTAGAGAGACTTACATATTTGGTGGTCGTGGTTGGAGTGTGGGTGGGTGGGGGGGGGGGGGGGGGGGGGCACCTGCTCAGACGGCTGGTGTAGTGGACTGTGTCTCAGGCACCTGTGATCTGGGCCGAGCTGGCTTTGGAATGTTTTGGGGAGAGTCTTGGCTGATATGTTTCAGTCATAATAGATTGGCTTGACTATATTTTGGTCCAGGTCTCGTTTAGGTGATAATGTTAAGTTTTTGTTCATGGTGCTGCGGTTTTGGTTGAGCTGTCCTATGCCTGTATTATTATGTGCTATGGCCATGCATGGGACGATGGGTTTTAAATGATCGATTACATTTATGATGCTAATTGTTTGCCTGTTATGCATTAGTCATGCATGCCTGATTGTATTGTGTATATCTTGGATGCCTCAAATGAAGCTTTTAACTACCATGAACTCTTGGTCCGTGACTTGGCGTTCCCGTTGCCCACTGTTCGCCATGGCTTGCTATACCTGACACGTGGTCTCCGTCCGGCACGTGTCGCCAGGCACGAACGTGCGGCTGAGCGGGCAGGACGTGGGTCGCGGCACGTTCTCCCAGCGGCACGTGATGCTCGTGGACCAGAAGACGGACCAGATCCGCGTGCCGCTCAACAGTCTCGGCGAGGACCAGACCGCCTTCATCGAGGTACGTTTTGTCATATGACTAGCTGGCCAGTGACCTGGGCCCGGCTTCAATGACTGCTGATGTAGTTGTTTGCCGGACTGGACAGCCGTGAGTAAAGCTGGATGATCAGACGTTTGCGGCGGGGATTTATTTGTCCATAAGTAATTCCGCACGTTGTGTGTTGCGTTCGATGTGTGCTCGTATTCCCACTAGTCACCACTATCTGTGCAGCATTGCCACGCCACCACGCCGTACCGACCCGGTAGCGTGTAAACAGCGAATGCGCCGGCTTGTTTCTGGCAGTTGGTATATGTGTGTTACTGAGGGCGATGGTGCGAGGGGATGTAAATATAAGACTTCTGAGTGAATATTTCACCCTATGTGTGCACGAGCTGTGTGTGTCCTTGTCTAGGAGGAGTACCGCTTGTACGTGCGAGCTTTCGTGACGGAATATTTACCACTCACCTATGTGGACATGACTGGGCTATGTGCGACAAGCGTGTACCGTTTTTGGCAGGTGTGTGCGTGTAGGTTACGGGCGTCCGTCACGTATGACTGATGTGCTGCGTGTTGGCCATGTATGGCAGACGGGCGAGTTCGTTTGACGGGCGGTGGATGGGTGCGCTGCGTGTTGGCCATGTATGGCAGACGGGCGAGTTCGTTTGACGGCCGGTGGATGGGTGTGCGCTGCGGAGTTCGTTTGACGGGCGGTGGAGATGGGTGTGCTGCGGAGTTCGTTTGACGGGCGGTGGATGGGTGTGCTGCGGAGTTCGTTTGACGGCCGGTGGATGGGTGCGCTGCGTTTTGGCCATGTATGGCAGACGGGCGAGTTCGTTTGACGGGCGGTGGATGGGTGCGCTGCGTGTTGGCCATGTATGGCAGACGGGCGAGTTCGTTTGACGGCCGGTGGATGGGTGTGCGCTGCGGAGTTCGTTTGACGGGCGGTGGATGGGTGTGCTGCGGAGTTCGTTTGACGGGCGGTGGATGGGTGCGCTGCGTGTTGGCCATGTATGGCAGACGGGCGAGTTCGTTTGACGGGCGGTGGATGGGTGTGCGCTGCGGAGTTCGTTTGACGGGCGGTGGAGATGGGTGCGCTGCGGAGTTCGTTTGACGGGCGGTGGAGATGGGTGCGCTGCGGAGTTCGTTTGACGGGCGGTGGAGATGGGTGCGCTGCGGAGTTCGTTTGACGGGCGGTGGAGATGGGTGTGCTGCGGAGTTCGTTTGACTGGCGGTGGATGGGTGTGCTGCGGAGTTCGTTTGACGGCCGGCGGATGGTTGTGCTGTGTGTTGGCCGTGTATGACAGACGTGCGAGTTCGTTTGACGGGCGGTGGATGGGTGTGTGCTGCGGAGTTCGTTTGACGGGCGGTAGATGGTGTGCTGCGTGTTGGCCGTGAATAACGAGTAGAGTGTGCGTGTTACCGTATGTGACGCGCAACTAATGTATGTATGCTTTGTTTGACAGGTGACCAACAGCGCGCTGACGGAGGAGGCGATGCTGGCCTTTGAGTACGGCGTCAGCATCGAGTCGCCGAACCGGCTCTGCGTCTGGGAGGCCCAGTTTGGAGACTTCTTCAACGGCGCCCAGATCCAGATCGACACCATGTTCTCCACCGGAGAATGTAAGTATAGAGCTGCTGGTTACCTTGTGCGATAGGCACGGTGCCTGGCATGGGTCCCTACTGACTGACAGACATGGGCATGGATCTCAAAGCAGGATCTATGATCCCGGAGGATCTCTCGACAACACGCAATGTTGGATCCCACTGGATCCCCATGGCGATCGCGATCCCACTGGATGCCACGACAAAATACAACAGTAGATATTGGATCCCAGTGAATCCCTCGATTACATTTGGCAACAGATCTTAGATCCCACAGGATCCCATGATACAAAATGAAGTGGATCTATGATCTTAAGGATCTCGGATCCGAGAGGATCTGACATGTTATGCCATAATTATAGTATTCCTTGACAAAATATAACTAAAGGTATACGAACATACTAGTTCCATTTACAACTAATTGAAAGGTACTGGCAATTTCTTAAAATATGGGTTCTGAAAATACACATCTGTATAATGGCGGATCTGATGCACAATGGTGCCTGCGATCTCGGATCCCGGCGGATCCGTCGACCAATGAACGCAGATCTAATGATCCCAGTGGATTCATCGACAAATTGTGAAGATGGATCTATGGTCCCAGTGGATCGGAGATCCAGATCCCAGAGATCAGAAGATCCCGGGATTCGTTTTCAGGATCCGAGCACATATCTGCAGTGACTGATACCATGCTCTCTACCGGAGAATGTAAGTCTAGAGCTGCGGGTAACGGCATGTGAGAGGCACAGCGCCTGGCTCCGATCCCCATCGACGCCATGCATTTGGTGGTCGGTGAAGGTGCCATTGACATATATAGGTATAGACGAGCTACTCCGCCCAGCAGCCGTTCCCGCCAGGCGACACTAGCGCCGCAGCGGAGAAGGGATTGAGTTAGCGCGGCAATCAGCTGTTGCTATGGCGGGAGGGCGATATTTGTCCGTCTGTGACTCAAAAACTGCGTGAGGTAGCGCGCTGGAAAAGTTTGAGGACGTAGAGGCATTCATAATGAATAACATGGAATAAAAATATTCAGCCTGAACGTTCACTGTAATTATCGTCAAATATCACCTCTCCGCCATAGCAAAAGCATTGCCGCGCTAACTCATGCCTTCTCCGCTGCGGCGCTAGTGTCGCCTCTAGCGGGAACGGCTGCCTGGCGGCGCAACAGCTGGAGTAGTTCGTCTATACTTATATAGGCCAATGGAAGGTACCTTCATCAAAGCAGTACCCCGCACCATCTAACGATGGCACGGGGTACTGCAATTACTTCGCTCTGGCTCTGCCGGTAGGGGCAAGAATATTGTGGATTTATCCGCCGGACCACCGATCATTTTGGTCAGTTACGTCAACGGAGAAACTCAGGTGGTATTATAATTGTGGTGTGTCCTATGACGGTGGATTAGTAGGCAGGCTAATCCTTTCTCCAGTATTCACCGTTTACCCAACAGTGCATTCGCCGGTAACGGATTATTGGGATTTCTGTTATTCATCACGTGCTGATGAACGCCGCAAGTTTTTGAAATGAGTTTTTGCGTTCCCTCTTGGAAATAGCACATGGCCGCATTCGTTTGCTTCGCTGCTCGTGAACGGGGAAGGTCGTACTGTTTGCCGTATTTTTGTCCTTCGCCACAGCCGATGACCTAGCATCTAGGGAAATTCCATTCCTTGTCACTGGTTACCAGGGACTTGGAAGTTGGAAGACTCCGTGCTGTGGAGTTAAAGGAGGGTCCTTCCAGGTGCTCCATTACTTCATTAGAGATATATAAATATAACGCGCCGTTTCGCATTGACTCAAGCCACACGCTTAGGTATTATAATACAGGAAATATGCTGGCTTTATTATTTTACGCTGGTTATGGATGCTAGTTTCTTGGACTTAATGAATTGTTGGTCCTCATTCCTTTTGTGGATGACCGATACACAGAAATGTACTTAAATGTGTATGGTTTTAGTATCAGATTAAAATGCGCGCCTGCTTTACTGTTTTTTTGGCGGACAAACAATTTACCAGATGCATTTTGTCGGACGCTTTTGTCGAAACGGTGCACGTAAGCACGACCCTTTCAAATGCAACTGTATTCACATAAATTTCGCCAGACATGGTAACCTCGCTATTTAATCCGCTGGCATAACCAAGGAGAAAAATACGCGCGTAGGCAGGATTGTGTTCATTTAGGAAGGACCAATGTCTTTCGTTGCTACAGTACTTGCATTCACACAAAAACACCTTCATTCAGATGGGCAGCTGAAAGAACATGCGGTTGATTGGGTCCAACTTTAAGGTGCCATATGCTTAGCAAGCAAGTTAGTCCCCCCCCCCCCCCCGTTGTCGTCAATTCCTAGCCACGTCTTGCATCCCATCCTGTATGTTGTCGTCATGTGACCCGTGGCATCAGCCGCGGAGGTAGTAGGCGGCCGGTCGATCACTGCCGGAGAGGTTACGTCACGTGCCGGTCCGGACCCAGCCGGTGGCAGCCGCCGGTAACCGGCTGAAGCCGGTCCTCGCCTGACCGCGGGGACCTCTGATTGTTCGGAGCTGAGGGATGCTGCTCGTGCTGGGGCATAAGGAGATCGATGGTGGGGTAGGTCGTAGGGGCTGACAACAGACTGGGCTGACTCAGCTGACGACAGGCTGGGCGGACTCAGCATTTAGTGGCTGAAGTACTGGCGTCTTTTCACAGAAGGGTTCTGGGAAGTTTCTGTATCTTCTTGAAGGATGTAAACTTTAAGCAATTGTATGCTAAATTTATAGGACGTGGAATGGTCGGTGGGGATGGCGTACCTCTTGATAAGTTGCTTCATTGATTGAAATAATTCACCCCTTTTTTGATATCGTATGCGTGGATGTTTACTCTAAATGTTTTGTATCTTTCTTCTTTTTGGTGTGCATTTGTTTGAACCCGGCTCGGATACCGTTGCATCACAGGGCTTACAGGTTTGGAATCTACCCGCAGTGTACAGCCTTGAACAACAGCCTTGTGTGTTTGTAAAAGAAGATTTAAGTGACACCTAAGCGAAATGTCTTGTTTTATCTAAATAAGCGTTTAAGTTATCGATGTTTTGTGATATGCCGGACTTATCCCTTCTATCTTACCTTTGGCCTTGCTGGTAAATACCAAACTAAGATACGGCCACTTAACCCAATACAACCAACGGTACTTAAGCGTTAGCTGACATTTCAGAGTATTTTCCCAGAAGGTATAGCGGACCGGTGGATTTCAGTTGCGGGAGGTTTGGATAGGTCTGGATGCCGATGTCTTGTTACTGAAGATGATGCCGCATATAAGGGAGGAGGCACTGTCATTCGGCAGCATTATCCCAGCGTTATGGCATTGACAATCCTGTGGTTATGGTGAAATGGAAGGAAGTATGTTTGTCAACAGTCGCTTAAATATCCTCTGTTGAACGATGACGATGCATTATCGAATCAAATATGCGCGTTTATGTCATACATGTCATGTGAATGTGAAAGAAAAAAATAATTGTTTGTTGCACACGATACCTTATCTTATAGCGACATTTTCCTGTTTTACGGAATTTATATATTGTCCTTCCCTAGGTAAAGGTCCAGCGAAGCAACACTGAGCAATCTTGCCTTGTAAACACCGATGCTCACATCACAGATTGTCACAAGATTGTATTTTCCGTCAAATATCGAACACTGTCTGCCGCTCATAGAGGTTTCTTTGCTGATTTTAGTGGTATGGCTGGCTCACTTATCTGTGAACGGCTTCTATGCTTTAGAGCTGGTGGGACTGAAAGCTATTACCAGTCTGGTATCCCATACCTTCGGTGATTAAAAATGTTAGTAAAAGGATCGAGAGTATATTATCGTCAGCATCGCCCAATAGTCTTAGTCTTGTCATATTTTATATTGCATGTGCTCAATGTGTTTGTGAGACATGGTCAACAACCAATCAGCGAACTCGAATGGCCTGCCTGCCCTCTGATTGGTCTCTCCTTTACGCCCAATGCACAGTGGGCGAGAACGGCCTGCTAGCACGGTTCGTTTGAAGGGTTCGGAGGTGTCAAACTACGGGAGATGCGCCATTCAAAAGCTGAGCTCACGCGGAATTCAGCTATGTAAATTTTTCATTAATCCATCGAGCGCCTTTTTTCTCACAACATTTTGTCCGAAATCGCGCCCCTTTCGTTTGGTCAGGGCTATCGCGTATGGTATGGCGAAAATGCAGACCAATGACATGTCTACCGATTCGTCATGCTCTGCACGTCAAGTCTCATAGAATGCAAAGCCATTAGATGGGTTGGTTGGTTGAACGGCTGCATCAAAGCCAAGCGCTCCCGGTGTCGGCACTATGGCGCACTCCCGCCCGCGCCTCACGCGCAGAATCGCCCCTCGCGACACGCGAGCTGAGCACTGCGCGCCGTCGACCCGGCTTACGGAGCGGCCTCTCGGCCAGTCACGGACAAACGGTGTATCGCATGTTGAACAACTTAGCTATGTCCACTAGCCTAGCTATCCAAGGAGATCGTGACAAATTTCCAGCCACCTCCGATCGTTACAAATGGTACTTTTAGACAATTGTATGTACCATATTTACCTAACGTAGCCTCTGACCGGTACTGGGCGCCGGCCCGGCTCGGCCAGCTTCGAATCTGTACACGATGTGACGTCAGAGACCACGGCGCGGCCGCCGCCGACCGGCTGGCCGGTCAGGGTCAGGCCATGACTGGCGGCGGCCGCGCCAATGTCTCGACGTCACATCGTGTACAGATTCGAAGCTGGCCGAGCCGGGCCGGCGCCCAGTACCGGTCAGAGGCTACGTTAGGTAAATATGGTACATACAATTGTCTAAAAGTACCATTTGTAACGATCGGAAGTGGCTGGAAATATTCCAGGCTATCCTTGGATAGCTAGGCTAGTGGACAGAGCTAAGTTGTTCAACATGCGATACACCGTTTGTCCGTGACTGGCCGAGAGGCCGCTCCGTAAGCCGGGTCGACGGCGCGCAGTGCTCAGCTCGCGTGTCGCGAGGGGCGATTCTGCGCGTGAGGCGCGGGCGAGAGTGCGCCTTAGTGCCGACACCGGGAGCGCTTGGCTTTGATGCAGCCGTTCAACCAACCAAACCATTGGCTTTGCATTCTATGAGACTTGACTTGCAGAGCATGACGAATCGGTAGACATGTCATTGGTCTGCATTTTCGCCATACCATACGCGATAGCCCTGGCCAAACGAAAGGGGCGCGATTTCGGACAAAATGTTGTGAGAAAAAAGGCGCTCGATGGATTAATGAAAAATTTGCATCGCTGAATTCCGCGTGAACTCAGCTTTCGAATGGTGCATCTCCCGTAGTTTGACACCTCCGAACCCTTCAAACGAACCGTGCTAGCGCGACATGAGGCGAGAAATAAAATGTCAAAAATGACTATTTTATACGGCTCATTTTCAAGCAAAATGTCCATAGCATGACAGTATAGTATCGATTCGCCAATACATTTGTTTATTGGTATGCACCATGTCTTCAGACATACACTATTGTTAGGCCGCCGATGTTGCTATGGCGCGCCTCATTCTCATCGCATGGATATATGCTCATTTGGGAGGCGAAGAACATTTCGTTGAGGCTTTGTGGTATTTTTCTCGAAAGTACAAATCATCAGCAGCCCGAAATACCTATATATGACCTTTTGACGTGAATGAGCAATTTTATATTCTAACTAAATTTTATATTCTTACCTCGCCCGGGTAGGGGGTGGATGCCACCCCCCCCCCCCCCCCCCCCCCCCTCCCCCCGGGTTTTCTAGAATAACTCGCGTAGTTTCCAACCGATTTCGATGCGACTTTCAGTACCCTACTTTTGAAAAAAAATATCACATACTCTTAAATTTTTTGAAGTTCTAACCCACATGACCCGTGACCTGTTTCTCAAGGTCATGTCAGGCGCAACTAGCGTCCCGCAGTATCGATGCTTGTAACTTGTGCAGTTTTCGCGTGTTTGTTGTTCAGGAGCATATGCACAGGTGTTTCCAGGTGACAGTTGTGGTTTCCACTGAGATTGTGACCTCGATTGACCTTTTCAGAGGTCAACTGAGGTCATTGACCTCGATGACCTCAGATGACTTTGTTGGGCTTCTGGCGGTTTCTAGGACATTTTGTTACGTTGATTTCAAATTTGAGATCCATTTTACATAATTATATGTTCCACTGGGGTCATGCGCTTCCACAGGTCAACCGAGGTCACTGACCCCAGATGACCTGACATGACCTTTTTGGAATTTGTCAGTTTTTAGGACATTTTGTGACGCTGATTACGAATTTGGCACTCATTAAGCATTATGATATGCTCATTCACGATTCTAGCTCGATAAAATTCAATTTATACGCATTTTCAATTTTGATGACATTTGGGTCATTGACATGACCTCGGAGGTCACCTAATGACCCAAGACCTTAACATCGGGTATCAGCGGCTTCCTCTCGTCACAAGCAACACGCTCGTCTTTCAATCGAAGCTCTAGCTCAATTAGGGGCGAAACGCTAAGGATGGGGTGGGGGTGGGGGGGGGGGGGGGGGGGGGTCGTACCACCTCCCCCCGAACACGTAGTGATTTTGCCCTACCCGGGCGAGGGTTAACCCGCCATTGGCTGGGGGGGGGGGGCGTTTTTGGCCCTCCCCCTGACGAACTTTCACAATAGCTAAAAAACTAATAACGCTATCGACGTGAAACTTCAGGTACCTTTTCCTACATCAATTATACATCTTCTGTGCAAAAATGAAGAAATTTCGTCTATTTATTCTCTCGAAATATAGCGTATTCAGTGACGTCACTACACACGAGTTTGACACAAAAATCAGCGAAACTTAAGCAGGCCTTACAAATGCCATATTTGAAGCAAAATGCAATCGAAAAACGCCAAAAGATAGCAAATGGCAAGGGCTACAAAATGGCTATCTCGGATTTTTTAACATTTTGTTTTTTTACAACAAAAAAAATGATTTTTTAAAGAAACAAATGCCCTCAAAATCAACATTTTCAAATATTTTCCAAAACCGGTAGACATGTTGAAGAACCACATATGGACAATACCCAAACCAAATTTAAAAGCAATATCTTTATTTTTGACTGACTTATCGCTCCCTAAATATGAGTAACTCATGACGGCATATTGTGAAATTACGTTTATTTTTATTTTAGTGACCAGATACAAACAAACAAATGCCAGCACTGTAATTCTGAGACAACACTGGTCTAGAAGCATGCCTTTTCTATGTATATTTATCAATTTAAAATTTTGGCCTTATGTGACCTGACCTTGACCATGGGTATCAGGTTGTGAAAATGACTAATACTATCGAATTATACGTGTAAAATAACCCATACAACATGTGTCGCAGGCTTTCGTAGACCTGTGACCTTTAGTAACCTGACCTTGACCTTGACCTTTGCTTACAATTTCACTTTTGCTTATGTGGAATATGTATTATACCTTTGAGAGCACTTTGTGCGATAATATTCGCAATCTAAAGCTTTGGATGGAAAGCATGGTCAAAAACTCAAATATCTCAATTTTTACCTTTAACCTGACAGTGACCTGACATGTGACCTTATTTTGAAAATGTCGTGTATGCCTTGGATGTGACTCATTGAGAGCTTTCGATTGCCGCCTTGCGCATCTCGCTGCGGTTATTGGTTCGGAAGATAACCAGGGGGCGACCCCCCCCCCCCCCCGCCAATGGCGTTTGGCTGAGACCCCAGCCAATGCCGGGTTAAGTGAGGTATGTTATTTGACGCAGCTGGCCAACAGAATCACAAATTTAGTTAAGCCAGTGGCGCACGCAGGGGGAGGGGGTCAAAGGGGTCAGTTCCCCCCCCCCCCAAACAAAAAATGAGGGGCCCGTATTCTGGCCCATACCTGCCAGGGGCCCGGTCTTGGTCAGGCCTGATCGAGGCAGGGGCTCGGTGCTGGCAAAGGCGTGATATGGAGCCCGGTCAGGACGAGGGCCCGGTCCTCGCATATTCTTGATACGGGCCGTTTCTGGTAGGAGCCCGGTCTTGGTCAGGCCCGATCGAAGCAGGCGCTCGGTGCTGGCAAAGGCGTGGCGTGGGGCCCGGTCAGGACGAGGGCCCGGTCACAACAGGGCCCGCTCATTGCAAATGTTTGATACAGGCCCGTTACTGGTAAGGGCCCGTTCCTGGTAGAGGCCCGATCAAGGCAGGTGCTGACAGAGGCGTGATATGGGGCCCGGTCAGGTCGATGGCCCCGTCACAACAGGGCCCGGTCCTTGCAAATTATTGATACGGGCCCGTTCTTGGTCAGGCACGATCGAGGCAGGTCCCGGTCCTTGCATGCTTGCAGAGGTCACCGACCATAAAATTCACCTCGGTGGTCTGACATGGCCCAAAACGAGTGGCTAGAGCAAACATGAACTAAATCTATCCCTTTACAACTGAGAAATATGCGTTTTTTTCCTAAAGGGTTACATTGAAAAAGTCACGATTATAACTTGACCTTAGGTCACCGATATAGAAAATCCGAGATAAACTAATTGTAGTCCCTAATGACCTCATGTCGTGCCATGAGTTTTATGTCGCTCGATTAACCACTGTGCCGGTGGTGCTACCTAGACATTGTTTGGTGGTCATGTCATTCGACCTGACCTGGTGACGTGACCTGACCTGACCTGGCCGGGACCCAATGTTTTGCCAAAACGTGGCCTAGCTATTCATTTCAAGTTGCTGACAGTTTCAAGTCGATATCTCTATGCGTTTTCTGATGTTCGCGAACGTAGCCTAGCGTAGTTTATATGGGACTTTGATGTCCAAAGGCTGGGACCGTTAAACCTGTTGAGGACATGAATCTGGGAGGTTAGAAATAAAAAAGCGCCATAATTTGGCCCAATTTCTAAAATCGACTCAATTTCCGAAGAGATAATTATTTGATGCTTAGAGAATATAAAGTCCCGTGTAAACGCGGTTTCTATCTACACTACAATTTGCGCATAAGCATCTCAAACATCTATGTGCATAGCCAAATCATATTGTAACACTCAGAGGCGTAGCCAGGGGGGTGCAAATGGTGCTCCTGCACCCGTGAGATTTTGCCGGGCCTCCTATGCCCGGCTGAAACCACACGGCCTGACTTGTTGTAAAATATCATGAGAGAAGCGGATCCAAAGCCCTCTCACACAATACAAGGACACTCTTAGTCTGTCAGAGAGCCCTATGATAAGGAGGAAGAGAACCCTTTCGTGGGCCCTCTCAGGCCTGGAATGGGCCCAAATGCCGTTTCGGATATTTATGGGGACTGCCCCCCCCCCCACCCGACCGGATGCACCTGTCTCAAAAAAAAAATTGGCTACGCCCCTGGTAACACTCAACTTCACTGATGAAATAAAATGCTTCGCTATTTGGCACATGAATTACGTTTCATCGTCATACTAGAGATGTACCTAAGGACCGATGATTTTGAGTATCCAAGCCCACCAAAGACAATGGGTAGCAGATCTCCCGAAAAAAACGCCTCTAGTTATTACGACATTTGACATTTTTGACGCGATCTGTGCTTCCCCGTGCTTCTCTCATTTTTACCAAACTCCAGAAAGCCTGTGCACAGCTTCCAGACAGCTATGCAGCAACTGGTTGACACCAGACCCTGGATCCGTTGGTTATGCCTGCCCAAGTCATGCGCGAGACCGTCTCTCCACATTTGTTGTAAAAATGTTGTAAAAATCAGTTATTCATCGTGCCAACTGATCACACATACCTGCTACGAAAATACCATATCGGTTCACCAGTCACCACTACTGCGTGTTGTCATTGACCTCATTTCGTCAACTCTCGACAGTTGTACCGCACATCAGTAGCACACTCATCTAAAATTCGCACATCAGTAGCACACGCAGTCACCTTACACGACATTGGCAAGACAATTAGCATGTATCTGATCCCGTGCTGTAGGGGACCCGCTCAAAAACAAGTGACCGAAATCCGCGAAGTTTTTGAGAGAGAAAAAGAACTGGTGGGGGCCCGCACACAAGGGGTCCGCTCTTAGGGCTCTGACCCCTTTGAAACTTTTGGTGTTTTGACCCCCAAACATTACACACGACAAAAACAAATGTTAAAAAAGATGCCCTCAAAATCAAACTTTTCAAACATTTTCCAGAAACCCGAATATATGTTGGAGAACCACATATGGCCAATACCCAAATCAAATTTCAAAGCAATATCCTTGTTTTTTACTGACTTATGGCTCCCTAAGTAGGAGTAACTCATGACGTCATCTTTAAAAAAGGCTTTTATTGTCTAGATACAGACAAATACATGTCAGCACTGTATTTCTGAGACAAAACCGGTCTAGAAACATGCCTTTTGTATTTAGATTTATCCATTTCAAATTTTGACCTTGTGTGACCTGACCTTGACCTGAGATTGACACTAGCTTCACTTAAATGAGGTCAGATGGTAAAGTGACTCACTATCTAATTATATGTGTAAAGTAGCCCATAAAACATGTGTCGCATGACGTTCGTTGATTTTCTGCGCAAGGTATTAACCTTTTGTGACCTGACCTTGACCTTGAATTTTGCCAATAATCTCACTTTTGCTCATGCGGTATGTGTACTATACCTTTGGGAGCACTTTGGGTGATCATGGTCGTAATCAATGGCTTTGGAGGGAAATGATGGCCCATAAACTCAAATGCCTCTATTTTGACCTTTGACCCGACTTTGATATAATATGTGACCTCAGTTCCACAATTTCGACTATGATTTAGATGCGTCGCACTGAGCTTTCGAATGCCGCCTTGCGTGTCTCGCTGCGATCATTGGTTCCGGAGATAACTAGAGGAGGGGGGGGGGGGCAATACCCCCCCCCCCCCGGTCAATGCCGGGTTTAACCCAGATTAGAGCCCTTCATGGGACACATCGTCAGCCCCAATCCCATTCCAGCCCATTCAGCCAGATCCAACCCGTTCCAATCCAAATCCAAATCCGAATTTATAATTGATGGGGATCCCATTCCTACCCGTTTCAGCATATTTCACTTTTTGTGGTGCTAAATAATGATATGGTCTGTCCCAAACCCGTTCCAACCCGTTACATTTCCAAAAATGGACCCATCCCCACCCATTTCCATCCCGTTCCATGGGTTCCATGGAGATTCCCATTCCATGAAGGGCTCTAACCCAGATAAAAGAAAGTGCATATTTGTTTAGCTCCCTGATTCATCAGCTATCGATTGATATGCTACATGTTCAGGCACGTAGCCAAGGGGAGGGCGGCGGGAGCCCCCCCCCCCCCCCCCCCCCTCCTAGAGGCCAGGAGGGCCCTTTTTGGCGCGCGAGGCCGACGAGACCGCGCGAAGCGCGGTATCATAGGCTCTTTACTACACGAAGCGTGGTCTTTAGAGAGTTTAGCGGACTTCAGAGGCCCTTTAGGGCCACCAGGGCCCTCTCTGAAAGACCAGAGGGCCCCTTGGACGTTCAAAAGAGCCCTGTGCATGTCAGATGGGCCCCTGGCAAGACCGAAAGGGCCCCTGAGCGGGTCAGAGGGCCCCTGAGCGGGTCAGAGGGCCCCTGAGCGGGTCAGAGGGCCCCCTGAGCACGTCGAATGGGCCCCCTGAACACGTCGAATGGGCCCCTAGCCAGCACAGAGGGGCCCCTGGGCAGGTTGAGAGGCCCCTGAGCATGTCGACAGGGCGACAAAGCGGCCAGCGCAGTCCTTTGCCAGGTCATAAGGGCCCCTGAGCAGGTTGGAGGGTCCCTGGACATACCAGAGGGCCCCTGGGAAGTTAAGAGGGCCCCTGTGCAGGTCAGAGGGGCCCTGACCAGACCAAAATGGCCTCTAGGTGGGTCAGAAGGGTCCCTGAACATGCCGAATGAGCCCCTAGCCAGCACGGAGGGGCCCAGGACAGGTCGGAGGGCCCTCGGAGCATGTCGCAAGGCGACAAAGCAGCCAGCGCAGTCCCTTGCTAGGTCAGAAGGGCCCCTTAGAAGGTTAAAGGGCCCCTGAAGAGACCAGAGGGCCCCTGGAAAGTTAAAAGGGCCCCTGCGCAGATTGGAGGGGCCCCCGATCAGACCGAAAGGACCCCTGGGCGGGTAAGAAGGGCCCTGAACATGCCGAAGTGGCCCCTGGCCAGCACGGAGGGGCTCCAGGGCAGGTCGGAGGGCCCCTTGAGCATGTCGGCAAGGGCGACAAAGCAGCCAGCGCAGGCCGACCAGAAGAGTCGCTGGGCCGATCGGAGGGGCTCCTGGGCAAGTCCGAGGGGCCCCTGGCTAGACCGAAAGGGTCCCTGGGCCATCCGGAAGGCCCCTTGAACATGCCGGATGAGTTCCTAGCCAGACTGGAGGGGCCCCTGGGCAGGTCGGAGGGGCCCCTGAGCAGGGGCGGCGGATTGCGGGGGCAGGGTACCCAAAATTCCCCCCAGTCGAAAATCCTGTGGGCAAAGGGTAGTTTTGCCCCCCCCCCCCCCCCCCCCACAGATTTTAGCCTGCTCAATCTGGGGCAACATGACCCTTCCCCTCCCCAGGATTTTCATTTGAGGGGGGGGGGGGGGGATTTTGGGTACCCTGCGCCCCGCAATCCGCCGCCCCTGCTCCTGAGCATGTCGGCAGGGCGACAAAGCAGCCAGTGCAGTCCCTGGCCAGGTCGGAATGACCTCTGAACAGGCCGAATGGGCCCCTTGACCCACAAGAGGGGCTTCTTGGAAGGTCAGAGCAGTCTCTGGTGAGACCGGAAGGGTCAAAGCACGTAGAGATCGCAGATGAAGATTAAATACAAAGAGGATTTACTCCACAATAAAAATATTAAAATCGGAGCTTTCGCGTATATTGTAACACCCTTCGTCAGGGTGCTACAATATACCCGAAAGATCCGATTTTATTTTTTCATGTAGAGTAAGCCCTCTTTGTATTATATATATATATATATATATATATATATATATATATATATATATATATATATATATATATATATATATATATATATATATATATATATATATATATATATATATATATATATATATATATATATATATATATATATATATATATATATATATATATATATATATATATATATATATATATATATATATATATATATATATATATATATATATATATATATATATATATATATATATATATATATATATATATATATATATATATATATATATATATATATATCACCCACTCCACATCATGTCTTTTCGCTTCGCAGATCCCAGATGAGTCCCTGAACAGGTCGGAAGGGCGTAGAAAAGGTCAGAGGGGCCCCTAGACGATCTGAAGGGACCTTGGGCCTTTCAACAGTAAGAATACAGTTGTACAGGGAATCAAACTCAAAATTTTCGCGCCGCTCCGCGGCGCAATTTAACTACAAATTCAATTATATGCGGGTTAGGAAAAAAATCGCTCAGTTTCTCGGCGCATTTATATGTTTTGCTGCTACTTTCCTATATTATTGGGCAAAATAGTTCATTTTAGCACCTTTTCCCGCACTTTTAAACGCACAATATAGCAATTTTAGAGGTCCGCACCATACGCAATGCGACGCATTGATGAGAAAGCAACCCAGGGCATATTACTCAAAATTTACAAATCGCGCCGCTCCGCGGCGCAATTTGTTTAAGAGTTCCAGGTCTTGAGCTTAAAAAATATTCCAAGTTGGTATAGCTGATTCCAAATTCGTGTCGCTGGTTCCAAAGTTGATGTGGCAGTTTGCTAACTCCAGCTCCTAAACGTTGGTATGGCCCATGCCATACCTGCCATACTGCATTTTCCAGCCTTGTAACGTGCCTTTTCATGCGTTTTTTTTTTGGGGGGGGGGGCTTTCAACGCTTGGGAAGGGGCCCTTTCAACACTCGGGAAGGGGCCCTTTCGAGGCGCCGCCCCCCCCCCCCCCCCCCCCCCTGGACGAAATCCTGGCTACGTGCCTGTACATGTTCAAACCTATGCCGTAAATTGAAGCAGAAACGCCGTGTCGCGCTAAAATGCCGTTATCGCCCACTGCAATGGAGGCCTAGAATTATAGTGTTGTTTTCTCGATCGTCGCCTCACCGCAAATCCCCAATATCGTCACGATTGCCTCCAATGGGACACTAACCTCGACAGCTGCTTTGTTGGGCCGGTAGATGACAGCAGTGTGACAACAGACAAGGTTTAGTGGCGCTGATCCAAGGTCAAATGCCGCACTATTGAATTGGGCGATTTGTCTGGCTCTTTGGGGTTGAAGTTGGCTACGGTTGATAGTTTCCGACCACGCCGGATTGAATGGTGAAGAAATCCCCCAGATCGGTCCCATAGTTTCGGAGCATGGACTCGTCGGCAACGGTTTTGGGCGGTTTCGGTCCAATTTGGTCAAGAGTGGATCAAGCTACATAAAACTAGAAACCGCACCGTTTCAACACACCGGATCGAATGGTGGAGAAATTGACCAGATCGGTCCCATAGTTTCGGAGCATGGCCTCGTCGGCAAATTGGTACTAAAAGTTGTGGTGCAATTTAGTCAACTTATGGTGGACGAAAGTGAGAAGAAAAAAACACAAAACGGCACCGTTTCAGACCAATTGGAATCGAATGGTGAACAAATAAAACGCGTTTAAAACGCGTTTGAAGCAAGTGCGTCACTATTGACAACACAAGTTGGTCTTCATGCACAGCTCTGACATCTAGCGGCTGGAATAGCTGTTAGTGTCCCATTGGCTCATATGAATCTTTGTTAACTTGCAGTGAAGGTGAACTTTGTTACTTTAAAGACACGCTTTGCGTTGCCTTTAACTTGTACCTGTTCTGAAATGTATTTAATTTTACTGATAGCTTCTCAAATCATTTCTGCTTGCTGAGGTTTGGTCGATTTAATTAGCTGTGTGGCACGAGGGCATGAGACGAAGTAATCTCATTTCAGATGCAGGGAGATTAAGCTCATTGTTGGTAGTTGGTACCCAACCGATTGATGCAGATTGGCCATCGTTATTCATGTTATCGTAACTACGTTATCGGTTCTGCGTTCGGTAATGTTCTGCATTGTTCCCGCAGGGCCGCTTAAGTTTAACAAACCTGCCATTTTACAGAGCGTCTCACTCATTTCGCGTTAGTTTAAGTCGAGCAACTTCCACAGTAGAGATGCAAAAAAGAAACCCAGAACAGGAACAAGCACCGCCATCGCCACCGCTCATAAATGAGTTGGCACCGGC